>JAUZNJ010031700.1:0-39209 GCA_034780135.1 Jordanella pulchra | reverse complement strand
CACTACTTTGAGACACTGCATCTCTCCTTTTTCCTTTTAATTTATGAATACTATATTTACCTGGTGCATGTAAATAAAGATCAAAGAGAGATTCATACATTAAGATAAATTTCAGCACAGTTTACCTGGAGGAGGAAGTGTGTTGCTGAGAGTGCTGAGCTCCAGGCCGCTGGGCACCGCGAGCACAGAAGCAGATTGATTCTGTAACGACTGCTGAAGTTTTGCCCTCTGCCTGGCTGCTGCGAGACGGGTCGGGCTGAATAATATATAGTCCCTGGATACATCTGGAGGGGGACTGGTGTTCTTACTGGAGTTGTCTCTGTCACTTGGAGGCGAGCTACTTCTCCTAAGATTCTGTCTAAACAGGGATAGGGATCAGGGAAAGTTAGTGAGAAGACTACAAGAAAGACAAAGAAAACGGTAATGTTTTAGCTTGGACTTACTTGCAGGAGCTGCCTGCTTTTTGACTGCTACGCGTTTCTTTATGTGGCAGGGCACTGACAGAGGCAGGAGCATCACTGGGATGGTTATTCTGTTGATTTCTCTTAGAGGGATCTACTTCACCAAAGTCCTCACTAAACAGAAGCCTCTGAGCCAGGTCTTTGCAGTCGTCTCTCCATCCTGGTCTATTAGAATCCCCTTTAGATCCACAGACTCTCTGCTGTGGGTTCTCACCCTCATCTATGTAAGGAAGAGATTCCCTGTCCATCTGAATGTTATTTCTGTCCATTTTACAGTGTGTAGTCTGTGCAATGGGTGGTGGAGGAGAAAATCCGTCTGCATACTGTTTTCCCTTAACATCTCTTTTAACTTCCCCCTTAGAAACATCAACAACATCCAGAACCTGTAGCATCTCCTCATCAAGAGCTAAGGTGGATTCACCCAGTAGAAGCTGAGCTCCTCCATCCTGAAAGAAATAATTAAAAATGTATCTGTGAATATTCTCAGTCATCCAGGTCAGGGTCAATCTTGGATAATTCAGTTTGGGCAACTGGACGTCAAGTTTTCTAGATGTTTCAGCTCTCACCCAAGAGGCTTCTTCAGTTCTAACTGATGCTGGGGAGCACTGACATCAATATACTGACGTCCAATTAAAAAGGTGCATTCATTGACTGGTTGCATCGAAAATAGCAGAGAAAAGAAACGAAATATAAATAAGGTACTTTCATTGTCACTCCTTAAGGTCATCTTTACTAACCCTCTGTGATCTAGTTGTTTTGCCCGATGTTTTCTGCAAGAGTTTTTCTCCGTCCGGTGCGTCATTTTTGCCTGGGATGCTGTGTTGAAAATAAAAAAATAAGTTTTGTTTTTTAAAACTGATGTGATCTCAGCAGTTTGTTTAAACACATTGTGGACTATCTTCAGACAAGAATAGTGAGTCTGGATTGAGGACCTCTACGTACCTTATTTTTTTCTTGATCTGATGTTGTCCTAGGTACGTTTTCTTTTTCAGAGGACCCGAGGTCATCATGAACTTTTCATTGCTAACATCAGTTATATAACTGCTCCTTGTTGAATTATAAACAGTAACCAGTGTTTTTGACAGATGTAAACAAGCCCAGTTGTGTTATTATTTGATTTAGTTATTAAGTAAAAACACTCCACCGAAAAAGCATTAAATCAAAAATACCGCCGAGGGGGAATCCCCGCGTTACACTAAAACTGTCCGAAGAGAACATTGGCTGCTCTTTGAAAGGTTCCGTATAAAGAATGACCTCTTCTTCTTTCATTTCCGGCCAAATACACGTGAAAAGGCGTATTGATGTCCCCCTTTCAATCGTCTCACGAATTACAGTTCAATCACAGTCCAATTCTAATTCTTGTAAAGTCCAAAACACTTAATTAAATGATGAACAGCACCTCCATCTCCTTTTTGAATTGCATTAGGGTAGATTTATTTTTAAGGAGATTGATAAAAAACGCATCTGCATGTCGATTTCTTTCTTTACAAAACTTACAAAGTCCATCTTGATGTTTCCCAATTTGAGCTATATTTTTGGCCAACCCAAAATTTTTGAATTGTGAAGATCACTTACTCCCTCCAACATTTCCCATAAAATAAATGATACAATCCAACATTCCTTTAGATATACTCAAACTACACCCTTCAGGCTGCACCAACAGCACCCTACTTCTTCCTGGTTATTTCCCAAAGCATCTGCTATATCATTGCCCTCAACTTACATCAACGGGATCCCAAACAACATTTACATCAGAAACAGACTGCTCTATTCTGCGTAATATAGTAAAAAAAATCCTCAACAGTATCAGGTAGAGCTTCAGCTTCTCCCCTCCAATCCAACACCATTAAAGTAGACACTGAGTCATAGCAGATAACCACCCTCTCGCCTCGATCCACTCCAGCGCCCACAATATAGCCACAAGCTCTGCGGTAAATATGGAATGTTTGCCTTTAATGAGGGACTCAAAACCCAATTTCTTAGAATCTGGGTCTTATGAGACATCTGTATACAAATGAATGCAACCTCCCCAATTACAGTGGTGCAAAAAAAAAAGTATTTAGTCAGCCATGATTGCGCAAGTTCTCCTACTCAGATGAGAGAGGTCTATAATTTTCCTCATAGGTACACAGCAACTATAGGAGACCAAATGAAAAGAAAATCAAAGAAATCACATTGTAGGATCTTCATAAATGTTTTTCTGTAAATTATGATGGAAAAGAAGTATTTGGTCAATAAAAAAAGTTTTAACTCTATACTTTGTAGCAAAACCTTTTCTGAGAGTGCTCTTGGGATATAATTCAGCTTTTTTTTGCTCCAAAACATGATGAGTTGAGTTTGTGCCATTATGTTCTATTTTGCTTTAATCTGACCACATGATATTTGCCCAATCCTCTCTTGGATCAATCATATGCTTTCTGACAGACTTCAGAAGGGTTTAGACATGCCCTGGCTGAAGAAGTGTTACATGCCTGGCACTGCAAGATTTGAGTCCCTCTCTGCATAGCGTGTTACTGATGGTAGCCCTGTTATGTTGGTCCCAGCTCTCTGCAGATCATTCATCAGTTCTCTGATTTTTGCTCACTGTTTTCGTGATCACTATGACCTCACAGGATGAAACCATGTGCTGGGCCCCAGATCAAAGGAGAATATAAATGGACTTGTATGTCTTCCACTTTCTTATAGTTGCTGTTACAGTTTATTTATTCCACTGAGCATGCTTGGCTGTCACTCTTCCCAGCCTGTTGCAGGTCTACAGTTTTCTTCATGGTGTCCTTCCACAGCTCTTCAGTTTTAGCCATGGCTCAGTTTGGAGTATGACTGTTTGAAGCTTTGGAACGGTATCTTTTATACAGATGAGTTCAAACAGATGTCATTAATACAGGTAACCAGAGGAGGACAGAAGAGTTTCTTAAATATATTACAGGTCTGTGGGGGCCAGACAACTTGCTAGTTTGTGGGTGACCGAATACTTATTTTCCACCATAATATACAAATAAATTATTCAAAAATCCTGCAATTTGATTTTCTGGATTTGTATGTGATTTCCAGAAAACAAGGGGCACCATTTCTAAAAATTCAAACGCAAGTTCTTAAAACAAGCTTTTAACAAGCCAAATCATGTGACTTGTTTTAAAACTACTTTCTCTGATAAACCTCTTACCCAACAGCTCTGGAACCGAGTTTGTCCAGAATGCCCTGGCACACAATACCTTTGCTTAAGCCACACCCAACACCTGGAGACATAGTTTGCTACAGAACCAGGAAATTTTCCCACTTACCTTTCACAAGCATAGTCAAGAACAGACATTATTATAGCCAAATAAACCATCATGATTATCTTATATGTTAGTCACTGATTAAACCAAACTCCAAGAAATGTGATAGTTTTAACTGTTCCCAAAGGTTGATAATATATTCTTAAAACAAAGTCAATAAATTTTTGTATTCTACTAAAAATGATACATTTGGATTTAGGAACAGAGAGACAAGGTCCCCACTAAGTGGCTTATCAAGTGGAGCTTGCCTCTGGCTGAATAATACTTCATATCCCTCCATCAACAAAAAAAGATAATTCAATTCAATTTCCAATACTATCAAACATATCATTCACCAATATATTGAAAAGAATCCCAAAAAATAACACTACTTTGAAGAGTACCATTATCAACATCTGCACTTTCTTTTGTGCAGTGAAACATCCTACCATTGATCCCAGCATCATACAACTTTATAACCAAGCCGTCCCTCCAAAGGATGTCACATATCTTCTTAATATAAAAAAAAAACACAGAAAGCAGACTCAGTATTAAGAAGTGCTTTCTTAATCTCCCAATTTTAGAGAAAAAAATAAATCCATAGCCATACAGTTAAGCCTAAATCCACTTCAAAAGGGGCAGAAATACCAAAACTTATCGAGCCTAAACACTGGATGATCAGTTACCATCCACCCCGTTATTTTGAATATGACAGCTGTCAGTGCATCCTGACCTATAAGATCAAGGACAACTTGCCTCCTTCCCAGGTTTCAAAATTGGAGTACTCATCCCGTGATCATTTCCTGTTTCCGTCACTGCCTTTCAAATGTCTGTGCACACCCTACTCTGCAACATTTTTTCTTTAATTTCCCAAACACATTATTATGAGCATGTAGAACTTCACTATATGTCTGATACCACCAAACGGACCCCCTTTTTGCTTACATTTTTTCTTTTAAATGGGATAGATTTAACTGCAGCATTTTTGGCCTTGTTTCAGAGAGCAGCTCTCCAGTCATCAACACTACCCTGACTATTTTCTACCTCATATTCCAGCCTACAGATGTTCCAAGAAGGAATACCAGTTAGCTTTCTGTTCAAATCAATTATTAAATGTCAATCTGATTTTAAAAGCCAAACCACGATAAGATAAACATCATCGTACTCTAAAATAATGTCAATTAATAATATAATTTAATTTATTATGATTAATTTACTATAATTAATAGTAGTCCTATTAAAAATCGTTTGCTAGTGAAATTACACTTTTTTGAATTAGTCTATTAGTCTAGGGTAACTAAAGTTCTGACCTCCCAGCGATCTGCATTATTTAAGCACAGTAGAGTTGCAGCATAGAAAGCAGAAGTAGAAATGATTTGTATCTCGCTGTTTTTTATAATTATAATCGTCTCAATTCGCCATTGGAAAATGGGCAGGTTTAAGTGGTCATTACTAAAGTACACTGCCAGTAATCCACACAGTTCAGGCGGAGCATCGTTTGTCTTAGGGCGTGAACGAGCGGCAAGTGGGCGCGCCCGCTGCGACGTTGCGGAGGCTTCAAGATGGCGGAAGCCTTGACAACTCAGGAGCAGCTGGTAAGGGATTCTTCGTGATTTTTTTTCCTTCACCCGAATCTAACCTTTGATGTGTATACATGTCATCATCAGTTGCATCTCTGCTCGACAGTGTTTTACAATGTAACATTCAACTAATTGTTTTTTGGATATGGTAGTGTGGTAAACAGTTTTGGGCCGCCTGTTCGCTCTGCCAGACTACTGACTCCCGTGTGACTGACAGCAGTTAGCATGTGTGTTAGCCCGATGGCGTTTTCTTGTAGTAAAGCGTATAAATTAGCCGGTGCGCTATGTCTGTTTTCTTTATAACCTTCTAATGGCGTCGCAAACATACACTTTTTTAAAATTACATACTTACGTAACAGTTGGACGTATGCCCCTATTACTAGTCTTGGATTGTTTTTAATGTTTTTAAACGTTATAGGTTCAGCAACCACATGCAACATAGCCTTCAGCTAATGCTAACAGCTATTGTTGACTTGCCCGGAATCTCCTCGACAGCTGTCTAGGTGAAATTTAAACAATTTAAGGGACTGTATTTTAAATGTTAAACATACATATATACATAACGCATAGTTGCCTCGATCTTATAGATTTTTTTTATATACGGTGACAATATGAATACATGCCTGTCGGATGTACTATCACGGATTCACCGAAATGTGATCGGGTTCCTAGAGCTGTTTTGTTTATCGCTTTCTATTGAAATTCTTGGTTTTGGTATTCACGCTACATATCAGAAGTCGCGTTGTTTCTGAGATGGCAGTGTTGTGATTTTATTTTCCTGCTTTGCTCATCTAAAATACAGACCGCAGAATAGCAGCTCCGTTTCCATAAGCTTCCCAGAAGTGCAGATAACGTTTTTTTTTTTGTGGCCAACGTCATCTCTCATTACCTGGCATTAATTCACTAAATGACAGCCGAGCTATTCCTGGAGTAGCTATACACGTCTTGTTCCTTTCTTTGATCGCACAGTGTGAGCTAGAGAGCTACTGATGTTAACAGTAGAAAGGTAGGCTCTCACCTCTTCGCAACTCCGGCTTTTGGTTATTCTATCACAAAACTAAACAATGTCCAATTTCGTTGCATGTTGCTTCACTGGCTCTAAATAGACCAGAGCTCAGAGTGAGATTTATACTGACAATTTGGACGCTGGAGTTGAACTTCCTTTTCAAAATGTGATGGCAGACTTAGGGTTCCTTTATGGGGTCTCCTAATTATGGTAAATACCAAAAGCCGACATGAACACCCGCTCATGTCGTAATTTACACTGGAAAGCTGGGAAGATTCTATGATATCCGAGTTGCTGAGATGAGGTAAACTTTGACCTTTCAACTTGGCGGAGAGCAGAGAGACAACTCACCATTTAAACTAGTCATTTTTGAAATTACCATTATTGTTTGGCTTTCATGAGATGCTTGCTACCAGTCAGTCGATCCTTTTGATGCACCCTCTTCTTCCTGTAGCAGATTAATTAGGAAGTCTATTACTGTCCTGCCAAAGTTGCAGGTCAGGATAAGCTTTGCATCTAACATTTCTCTTCTCTGCCACAACAATAACACTTGGAACACAATGGGCTGGTAAATCCACTTTACAAGTTGTAAGCATCATCTTTACCAGACCACATGTAGGTGACATTATACTATTCAGACATGATTAAGTTTTTTTTGCCTACTTTTTTTTTCCAGTTCACTGGACAGAAGCCACTCATTTAGTTTTGTGGTCAAACATCTCTTAAAACAATCCTAGACCTAGAATGTGAAGGCAGAGCATAAAACGTACAGCCAAAGATGTCTTGATCCCAAAATCAACAAAACAAAGACTTTACTGCTAAATAACATTCAGAAAATGTATTATCTTTGCTCACCATACAGAGTTTTAGTAATTTAGGCAGTTTGTATTTTTTGGGAATGTTTACTAGTTCTCAGTTAATATAGTGATAATTACATCAATTTATTATTTGAGGGTATTTTTTTACATAAATATAGAAGGAAATTGGGAAGAAGTTGTTTTCACTTTCAGATTCATAAGATGTAAATCAGAGGCAGACTTAAGCTAGGCTAAGAACGCCAGCTTATCCTTGCTTACATTAATTTTGGAAAACTTTATTATACTACAAAGTCATGTTGGCATTGGTGCTTAGTTGTTTTTGATAAGTTTAATTACTTTAGGGACAATCTGAAGTTAAACATTTATTTTTCTACTTGCTTTGAATCAGATGGGTTTAAGGTGCTTGGAAGATTCTCAGGTTTATCCAGAATTATAAATGATTGACAGTGGTATGGTATTAAACGTATAATAGATTCATAATAAAGTTTTATTTAGTGGCTGAAATCCTACTGCAGTGTTGTTATGTTAAATAGATTTGCTGTTTTTTTGTTTTTTTTCCTAAAGATGCTATAACTCCCAAATCTCTAATAGTCCAACTTAGTTTGGCAGGATGGGAACTTCATTCCACACCTGAATTTGGATCATTACATTTAATACTATTAAAATGTATCATTTTTTTCCCTTTTATTTGTTTTCACTTAAGATTTTAATTGTAGAAATGCAATTGCTTTTCTGAGTCACAAAACGGGCTTAAATTGGAACGCAACAGGACTTTTGCTCAGTTTTTTGAAGATGTTTCAGCGCCTTACACCAGCGCTGTGGTGCGAGTTAACAGTTTTTAAAAAAATAGAGCGAAAGTCCGGTTTCCCTCCAATTTAAGCCCTACTTTGTGATTGCCCTGACCTGGATGATTGAGAATTTATGCAGGTATGTAAAGGAAAAATATTTTTAGAGGTCAGTTTAAATGACTTCACTATAGTTTTGTTGTAAAATTAAAAAGATATAAATTGGATACTTTTTACTTTGGGCAGTTGATATAGAAAACCTTGCATTAGTATTTATGCTACAAGCAATAGTTTAGTTTCTACAGCCTCAGAATGTGGTACTGAATCAAATTTTTTGTTGTTGGCTAAACAGTTTTTTGCTTGAAATATTCAAAGTTTTATATGATTAAGATGGATCATGCTTCTTTAATCTTCTATCAAACTATTTTAAATGTTTGCCTGGTTTTACTCAGGGACGGTATGGAGCATATGTTCGTACTGGATGGATTTCAGAAGACATCCTTCTGTTAATGCTGCATGTGAAAGATTGTGTTCAGTGAAACAGCTTCATGTATGAAGGATCAATACTTCCTACTCTTGAAATGTCAAACTAAGTTTTGTTTATAGTTGCAAAAGCTGCTTTCTTTATAATAAATGCATTTATCTTTGTTTGGAGATTATCAGGCGGCTCTGTTTATAGAAGCAGCCTCCTCGCACCCCCCAGATTTCATCTTCTTTTTCTCTAAAGGCTTCTGCCAATATGCTTTGTTTGCAAACCTTCATTTATTTTCCAGCCCTAATGTATGATAACGTCTCTATGGATAGATCTCTTTCATCAGACCATAGTAAGCCTTTTGTTTTGTTTGAATTCTGTCAGAATGTGGAGGAGTTCCTGAGAGAAGTGAGGAGCAGGGAGCTCCCCCACAGCGCTGGGCTCGTCTCCCAGCCTACAGCCGTTAAGTTTCTTATGGCCCGCAAGTTTGACGTCTCCAGGGCCATCGATTTGTTCCAAGCATATAAGGTGGGGTACTGTTTTTATTTTACCTGATTGTTTAATGAGGTCCTACCTCAAAGACATAAAATAGATTGGTTAATGGGAGTTAAAATTAAAAGATTGTAAAAAGTATTGACTCACTTTATACAGTCTTTTTTTCACTCCCATCAGTTTAACTTTATGTGCCATTTTCTTAAAATATAAAGGCAAAATACCTTTGTACATCGCCTGTATGCTATGGTAAATTGCTGAAATTTACTATCAGTTCAGAACCTCTAATAGTAAAGAGTGTTTCTTTATGTCTTTATACTGAGAAACAATTTTTATTTTAGTGATTTTTTTTTTTTAAAACAGAACTAATGTATAATTTTATTACAGCAGAAAGCTTGATGAAAGAAACAAGCTTTGCGTTGTTCTTCAACAAACTGTACTTTTGTCCATTAAGACCCTGAGAGGCAGATTTAAATCTTGTTCAGATGAACAGCACTAAACTTAATGGGTGGTTTGAATCATGCCAAACTGCAGATTTCTCTTTGCAAAGAAATATTAAATGCCAAATTGAGCTACATATCACAGCCTTGCATATGGTAATCCTGGCAATCTGTGACGGTTCTGTCCTAAATCAGCCTTGTAGACTGTAGATGGGTCCTTTATCTCCAATCTCTTGTGGTTACTGCAGATTCTCTTAAACCTTTGCTGTGATAATTTCGCTGTTCTTTAAATGGAGCTTAGCTTTGTTGCCCTAACTGCATGCAAGTTCATTTTTTTTATTCCTTTTATCCATAGATGTCTCCAAGCTGATGTTTTTAATTCTGTTTACATAGCATACTGTTTTTCTTATCTGTATATTTAGCAAATTCTTGAAACTAGAAAAATATCTTTTCTTGTGAGAGAGCAAGCTTGTATTATTCTGCTGCACTGCTAGTTTGAGTCTGATATGTGGTAGCAGACCTATTTATAGCATTCTAGTGTTTGTGTTGTGAATAGCGCTTGGTTTCCCTAAATATTTACGAGCTCATGTTTGAATCCTTGATTTAAGATCCTTGAATCCTTAGGATTAGGTCTGCTAATAAACATTTCCTGTTTTAAGCTACTGTCGATCCATACATTTTACTTTCAGTGCCGTTAAAAAAATGAAATGAAAAAACACAGGAATGGTGATGACTATTTTTTATTTTTTTTTTTTGTTCTATTTGTTTCTTAGAATACCCGAATCAAAGAGGGTATCATCAACATAAACCCTGACGAGGAGCCCCTCCGCTCTGAGCTGCTAAGTGGCAAATTTACAGTGCTGGTCAGTATTAATGAGGATTTTGACACATTAAAAAAATTCAATTTGTCTTCAGATAGTTGCATGTTAGTACTCAAAAGAAAAATCAGACAGAGGACTTTTTATACTTTTTAACATCTAAAGAGCAATGTTAGTTTTTGAAGAGTTTTTTTTGTTTTTGTTCTCTTTTAATTGTTCCTTTTCTTTAATGACCTGTTGATGGTTTTATCCAGCCTGGCCGAGATGCTAAAGGTGCTGCTCTAGCTCTCTTCACTGCTCGCCTTCATCGACCTGACATCACCACTCACAAAGCTGTTCTGCAGGCCATCATATATCAGCTAGATAAAGCCATAGAGAGGTAAAGCATCGATGTTTCCTTTTAAATTTTTGTCAGACCTTGCTGTTGGTCTGTTATTTTTAAAATTTTTAGTCATGTTAAAGTAGCGTAGTTTTTCTGTAAAAATTCAGCTTCAAACACAACAAACATGTCCTCACATGTTTATTTTATTTCCCTAAAAGTCTCAGAAAATGGAAACCAATTAAAAGCTATGGATTTAATTCATATAGCAGTACAGATCTTTTTGAAAACCTCTTTTGCAAAACTGATTAACTCATGTAAATTATAAGACACAGTCTTTCAATAAAGTGTTCACACCTCTTCCATTCATTTTTATTTACCATTTTGTTTTAGAATTTTATGTGATGATATGAAAGTCTGTAGGTCTTTGTCGGTCAAATGTTTGGTTATACAATCCTAATGGTAATGCAGTACATCTGATTAAAAAAAAAAAAATAAAATCTGTCAAGAGAGGAAACGGCACAAAAATCATCAGATCTTAAAAACCTAACATTGGTGCACTGATTTTAAGTAAAAAAAAAACACGTTAAAAAAGCCAATGTTTCACTTGTAGAACTTTTATTCTAGGCACAATGAGCTGTGTAGAAGTGATGAAATGTATTTATTAGTACTACACACATATGAAATATTAGATTAAATAACATTCAGCAAATCTTACAATGTCCTCAAATCAGTCAGTCAAATTGTTTCATTAACATTTTTTAAATGAGAATTTAAAAACCTGATCTATTTATTATAGATGGTTGAGTAATCATTTTAAATTAGCACACAGAGGCACTGAAAATCCATTACTATTACTATGTAATAAATGCTGTAAACTGTCTGCTTCAGGGACATTGATGTCTTGTCATTGGTTGGTCCTTCAAACTGTGAACACAGCCTATATTATATTTTTTCCCTTTTCTGAAACCAAAATTATAAATTGGATTATTATTAAATTCCATGAAGATGGGCTCCATTTTTCTGCCTTCAGCGTATTACAGTTGCTTTAAAACCCAGCGCCTCACTATATTGCATCAGGTGCCACTATGGACTCTATATAAGGATCTTTCTTAGATTAAAAGGAACTTAAAATATGCTAAGTTTTTCAGACATGTGTGGGTTGTAAATACTTTCAGTGCACTGTAAACACTCGTACCGAAATCGAATAATGTCAGTATTTTTAATAATTTGGGATGTGTTCGGTAAAAGCATGGCCAGCTTTTCATGTTAACACCTTCATGTCTTTGCAGTGTGCAAACTCAAAGAGACGGGCTGATATTTATTTATGACATGACAAACTCAAGTTATGGAAATTTTGACTATGAGCTCTGTGTCAAGATTCTGAATTTGCTCAAGGTAAATTATGCATCTTTTTGTCCTTATTGACAAATTTTTTTTTTTTTTTTTCCACCAGTGAAGAGCCCTTATTATTTTTGTGTCCCTCTTTGCATTCCCCAGGGGGCATTTCCTGCTCGATTAAAATGTGTCTTCATTGTGTCCTCTCCGCTATGGTTTCGAGCGCCGTTCGCAGTTCTACGCCTTTTTGTCAGAGAAAAGCTAAGGGAAAGGGTATGATCATATATCCTTGTGGGTTCACATTTTACTAGGTAAGGGGATTATTTATCTCGTTTTTATTTTTTCCCAGGTGTCTACAGTCAGAGCTCATGAGTTGGTCAGTCATATCCCGGTCTCCTCCCTCCCTGAACATCTTGGTGGGACGTCCCAGTACAGCCACGTGGCCTGGATTCAGTCCTGTGTAAACTCTCAAACACACACCGATCAGGGAGACACACAAGAACATGATATGCATGACTGTGTGGGAAACCTGCTGCGCTCTTACAGCTTGGACAATAGCAACACAAGCATTGGTACAGTGCCTTCCCACACCCACCAGGGAACTGAAAGAGCCATGGCTAATGACAACAATGCTAACCCTCAGAACCACATGGAGGGCAGGACTAGAGGCCCAGGCCAGTACCAACAGGGCTCCAACTTCGCAGCAGACAAGTCCCAGGGGAACCACCAGCACTGGAATGGTTCGGCCTTAAGCTCAGCCAACACAGGTGTCTGTGGCCCCAATTCAAACGTGAACGGCCGCGGCTGCAGAGCTCCTCCCCAGTCAGACACTCCTCCCAACACACCGCTGTCACAGAAAGCTGATAGCGATGCAACCGACCCTGCCAACAGGTCTCAGAGTGAGCCTCTGAATGAGGAGGAAGAGCAGGAAGGGGTTCCTCCGCTGCCCCAGAAAGCTTTGCCTCGCCCCCCCAACCAGCCCTCATCACAGTCCCCGCCCCTGTCTTCATCATGGGGCCCAGATGACAATGATGAGGGTTGTTACACGGAGATATCTGTTCACATGCCGGACCAAGGAGGAATGACAGTCCATGAGCTGGTGGAGTATGTAAAGAGAAAAAAGAAAAGAGGGATCTATCAGGAGTACGAGGACATCCGCAAGGAGCCTCCTGCAGGAACCTTTGACTATTCTAAGTAAGTCTGTCTACTGCCGTATCTGTGACATTCTACGCAGGAAAATCCACAATAGTCCTTATAACCTGAGTCTAAACTCAAACCATCTTTGCAGGAAAATGTCAAATCAGATAAAGAACCGGTACAGTGACGTTCTATGCCTGGACCAATCACGAGTCAGGCTCTGCCAGCTCTGTGATGATGATGAGGTAATGATCTGATACTTTATCTCTGTCCCAATGGTTTCTTATTTCATTATCAGGCGAGTTAAGAATCTTAAAAATAACCTGTTGTTCTTTCAACTTGGATTTTATGTACAGAATTTTTTATGTATTCATCATCCTAGATATTTTTTCCAGTTTCAGGTCACTACTAAAACTTGTGTATTTAATTGTGATTTTATGAGAGCCTAATTGTGTGTTATTGTTAAATGTTAGGAAAGTAAAGGTTTTCCTTTTTTATTATCATATCAAACTCTAAAAAAATGTGTATTTAGCTCTTGATTACTCTGCGTTTCCATGGGAATAGTAGCATGCAGAAGTCTTTTGGGTGGGTCCTCCAGCAGCTTGGATCTGGAGACTTGTGATCTTGCCCATTTGCATGTAAAACATGAAAAAATGTAGGAAAACATTAAGTGATATGAATGCCTTAAGATATTTTAATCAACCCAAATCTCTTCACGAGGCTTCATGAGTTGTTCATCTTATCCATCTAATTCTGTGCACTGTATTAAAATTAAATCAGAATATACATATAATTTATAACTCGTGCTGCAACTAATTATAATTTTTTGCTAATTGGTCTCTCTTGTTTTGTGTTTTTTTTCTAAACAGAATTTAAACAAGTTAAAGTCTAAACTAGGCCATACTGTGTGTAGTTTTAGCTTAACTAATGAGAGGGATGTTTTTTTCTTATAGCATGTGTTATCTTTTGGCTTGTAAATTCCACTTAATGATTTATCAGTCCACTAAATTAGTTGATGATTATATTAAATAATAATCCCATTTAATTGTTTGATTCCTTTATGTTTTAGGTTTCTCCTACAAGATGCTGTGGGTTGGGGCCAACTTATCAGTTTCTTTTTGTTTGTCCCTTTGCAGACATCAGATTACATAAATGCCAGTTTCATGGACGGGTACAAGAGAAGTAATGCCTACATCGCAACTCAAGGTTAGGAACTATTTTTGGTTTTGTGTATGCTAAAATTTGTAAAGGTAAGTAATTGCAGTCCAATATCATGGGGCAGCTGAAATGCAAGTGCAGTTTTATAATGCAAGCCAACCTGTTTCTGAAAACTGAAACAAATACTTGCATAAAAAGATCTGAAGGAAACATTCTCTGAAGTGCATTGAAAAGCAAACATTGAGAGGCAAACACTGAATCGGACAAATAAACCTTTTGTACATGTGCAACTTTAAAACAGTGCTGTATTTATTTTGAAAGGAGTATGTCCTCGTATCCCTGGAACTCTCGTCTGTTGCTTCTTGTAATCTTGCCTGTTGTGTGGTGAACACGCACATCACTTTCCTGTTAAGTTCTCTATGTAAAGGGCAAATAGAGCTGCCTCATGCCTTTGGCAGTGGATGTATTGTATTTGGCTCTAGGACTAAAAGCTGCTTGGGTCTTTTTCTTTTTGCTGATTGGGATTAATTCAGTGCTTCAGATGCTGCGAGTAGTTCCTGTTTGCAGCCAAGTTAAATCTGAAATCCCATCATTATTGTCAGGATTATTCACAAGCAGTGTTCAATAATTATCAGGAAAATTTAGACATCTATTTGGGATATAACGTCACATTAATTGAATTGCGTAGTTGTACGATCTGTCTTAACTTAGATCCTTTATAGAAACTGAATACAACAGAGGGAGGATCAAAACATTTGCTCAGAGGTTTTGTCTTGCAGCACAGCGACTGGTGCTTAACTAGTTGTAAAAAGCCAAGTCAGTGCCGTATTATGCATCACATTTTACTGTGATCTCATTCCAATATCCGTCTTATCATAGTCAAATTTAGTCATATTAAAGCAATAATCTGCAAGCTGAATTTTGGTTTCCTAACCAAAATGTTTTAACCACTAAAATTTTTAAAGTTTGTCTAAACCTGCCAAACTTGCTGGGCTCTTGGCAAAAATATTATTTTTCAACGTTTTTAAGGTTTTTCTCTTTTGAGGTACTAAGATTGATAAAATAATTGAATATATTCCTTGTTCAGTTGCTAAAGAAAAATGTAACCATTACAAGAGAAACCTCCTTTCCAGACTGAAATAGAGACAATACAATGTTTTCCAGATTATCATCTTTAGCTCAATGTAATAACACAGCAAAATGTGTGATTAAAAAAATATCTAAAAAAAAAAAAAAAAATCCTCAGGAATTCTCTTAAAGTGAGACATTGGATATGAAGACCAACTTTGAAAACTACAGTTTCCTGATGTACCTCTATAGACAATCTTAATTTTGTTCTCAGTCTTTTTGAGAGTTACGCAGGGCTTTGGAGCTGCCAGTTCTTGGCCGCTGCTTTATCAACATGCAGCCTTTTTACCACTGTGACTTTCTATTCTTCAGGTCCGTTACCAAAAACATTTGCTGACTTCTGGCAAATGGTATGGGAGCAGATGGTACTCATCATTGTCATGACCACCAGGTGACATTTCATTTCATCATATCTACTGCTTTCTGTTAATAAGCTTTCTTGCAACAAAAGCGATTGGTCAAATGATAATCAGAATCAGAATAAGGTTTATTGCCATTGTTAGTGAAGGAGTTCACAAACTAGGAATTTTTTATGGTACAATCGTGCAACATAAAACAGATAACGAACATATAATGAAACATATAACATATAGGATAAATAAAATAATAAAAATATCTAAACTAAATATCTAAATAATCAAGCCTTTGACATGGTTCTCTTAGAGTTGTAGAGCGAGGACGTGTCAAATGTGGTCAGTACTGGCCTCTGGAGGAGGGTAGAACTGAGCAGCACGGATACTTCATGGTTAAGAACACACACATCCAGGCGTTTCAGGACTTCAAACTCTCCCATCTTGAGCTGTACAACACACAGGTAACTCAGAAACTTTGATCAATTTGAGTCAGTATCTGACGTGAGATCAGATTTATTTTCAATGTTATGTTTAAACATTTCTTCTTTCAACAGTCTGGAGAGAAACGGGAAGTTTGTCACTACCTCTATGTCAGTTGGCCAGACTTTGGGGTGCCTAAAAGTGCCTCTGCTATGTTGGACTTTCGTGAGCACGTACTTGAAAGGAGGAAGTCTGCAGTCCAAAGCCTGGGATCCAGTTGGAGGGGCCCTCCAGGGGGCCCTCCTGTGGTCGTGCATTGCAGTGCTGGCATTGGCCGCACAGGTAAACATGTTAATGTTCTCAACCCATCTAACCCCATGCGGTGACTTTTAGCTTTGATCCTTATATTTGGATCCAGTTTTAACCTGTTAAAAAGCGGATCGGCAGATTAAGAAAAGTTGCATTAAAAACTATGACCTTTTCCCATTTATAATTGATTTTATAATTGATTTTATCTTTGGGTATTTAGTTTGGTATCATTTTGTGTGTTGCTTCTTTATTAATTTATTTTTCTTGTGAAGGCACATTCTGCACACTTGACATCTGCCTGGCACAGCTGGAGGACGTAGGCACGGTAAATATTCATCAGACGGTGCGGAGGATGCGCACGCAGAGGGCTTTCAGCATCCAGACCTGGGACCAGTACTATTTTTGCTACACTGCCGTCATAGAGTACGCCCAGCGACATGGGAGACTGAGCCCAGTGCAGTGGTCTGACTCAGAATTGGAGACAGACAGCGAGTGAGACACACTAGCACAGATGTCTAGTTGAACAGAATGGAAATCAGAGGAGCAGCATTTCTTAGTAAAGGATGGAGGAGATCCTTTGACCACAAGAGAGGGGGAGGGATGGAGGATGGTGGACTCCCAACAGTTGCTCTACCTTCACAGGATGCAGTTGAAAAGCCGGAGAAGAAAACGCAGTGCAGTAGAGACTATGCACTGCATCAGCGATGGCCAAGCTGGCCTGCCAATATCCAAGCCCCTTTATTATCAAGCAAACTACAAAGGGGGCGGGGCTTGGCCTGCCCTTACACACGCCACGTTGACAACAGCGTTGTACGACTTGTAGCATTTTTATATTGACTTGCACATTAGGAATGATAAACTTGAACCTTTCCCCTTGAAGCCCTCCAAATCCAAGTCTCAGTTCCTTTTTTTATATATATTTCTTACTGCTTTTCAAACAAGTCTGGTTACAGGTGAAATACGACACGTGTGAAAGGTGAAACTTGAAAACATTTCTCATTATTTTGTTCTGTTTTTTGCTCATTTAAAAAGAAATGGGTTTTGGTGAAACATTGGTTGTGACTGATTACTCTGCGAGCCATTTAATTCATTTTATCCAACTTTTTCATAGCCTTTTTTTTTCCTGTTTCAATTACATCATTTTTGTATGCGTTTCATATTTGTGAGTATTTAGACTAACTTTTTAAAGCCAAAGTCCTCACCCTGAATGCTTGGATGTACTCCTTCCTGAGATCTTATAGACTGAAACCCACATATATTCCTCTAACATACACGTATATTTTATTGTGCATAAAAGCAGCTAAAATACGAGCTTAAAATACCACGTTGAGTTTAATTGGCTCATCCTTGAGAGAGAACATCTATGTAGCAAAACTAGACTGAGAATAACTAGAGTTGTGGTTTTAAACACGTTTTTGTTGAACCTCTGTCAGGTTCTAATATGATCTTTCTGATATGCGGTTCACGCATTGAGACTGGACGTTCTTAAGTAATTTGGCCTTAACACGGATTCACTGCTTCATGCAGGGCCTTGAACTAGTTCACATTTTGTTCCATTACAAACCCAGCCTTGTGTGTTCTTTGGGGGGATTTTGTTGGCAGAGTGATGCATAATCGTGAAGTGGAAGAAAAATTTGTCATTTGCATTCAGTACTTTGTTGAATCACTTTTACTACAATCCCAGAAAGTCTTTTGGACAGTTCCTCGACCAGCTTTGTACAAGTGATGTCGCGTTTCCTGCCTATTGGTGTTTGCTTCATACTGCAGATCAAGCTCAGTAAGGTCGGATAGAAAGCGTCTGCTAGTAGTTGTCCTGTCAGCACAGCTGTCCACCTAGCCGGTGGATCTCTTTATTTAAAACCATGCATAGTTTTCCTTCCACCTTACAATTATACACCATCTTTTTGCTGACCAGACAAGATTCTATTAAACACACTGAAGTGTGTTGTTGAGGTAGAAGCAAAAAAGCCTTAGTCATAAAATTCAGTAAGAATAACTACTTCAACAAAGCAGTATAGGTCCAATTACAAAACCACCCTTTCAACTTATATTGTTGTATATATTTTTTAATATTTCTCCCTTGATACAATAATAGTTACATTTTTGAGGTGTTTTTTTTTTTTTTGCCTCAAATAACGGTGCCTTCATGTTTTCCTTAGTCTCATTCTTGCTATTGTGTTTTAACATCCAAACTAGTGCACTTCCTCTGCACATTAAGTGTGGGACAAAGGACGTCCAGTTTAGAACACACTACTTTAGAAAAGAAACAAAGTAGTGTGTTATTTAGTAGTAAAATCTGGTTTTAGACATGGCTATACATTTGTTTTTTGACCTCAGGGGGTTATTTTTCTTTTTTTTTTTTTTTTTTTTAAGTGTCAATGATCAGTTTCTGGGTTTGCATCTGATAAACTATCAAAAGAAAAACGTCCTTTTTTTTGTATTTTTTTAAACTGTATTTTATTCTACTGTATTTGTCTTTGTACTTCAATATCAAAATCTGTTGGTACGATGCTACAAAGAAAACAGACCAGTTATTATATAATAAGCTGAACAAATCTCATGGGGAGTGAAATGTGTATATATATTTTTTTGTTGTAGACATAGATTTTGGTGAAAATTGTCACTTGTCATATTTTCAGAACTAACATGTAAAAGTGATGTTTGTCCTATTTTGGGCAGGTTCTCTTTTGGGGGTGGGCTTTTTTGTGTGCGTGTGTTTTGATAAAGGTATGAACCCTTTAGTAAGGATGACATTTCCATCAAGTTGTCTCATACTCTAAGCCAAGGACAAAGCAAAAACAGAAAAGCTGTCATGGGGAATAATTTGCAAAGAAGAAAAATCAAAATATAAGCACCTATTATTTCTTACGTATGTATAAATGGATTTAATCAGCATGGGAAGAGAGCCTTGAATGTTTTTGGGGTAATGGTGTCAAAAATTAGTGGAACATACATGGATTTCTTTTTCTTGTGAATGTGGACCCTGCAACCCTTAATGCCAAAGGCCCAGGCTCACCTTAAACTTTTTTTTTTTTTTTGTTTAACATGCTGTCAACAATTTACTTGCATGGACGCCACCGGTACAGCCTTTCATTTATATGCACCAATCCTCCAGAGCACTTCGGGAACATTGCTAACGTTTATGTAAAGCCATGTAATACGAGAACATGTATGGAGGAGTCTGTGTCCCTGTGCTTTTACTTTTATTTTTATAATGGAATAATATAAGGTCAGACTGGTTGTTTTCGTATTTTAGTGCTTTAAGTTCATGCGATTGAATCATGGCCTTTTACATGCTGTCAGCCCATTAAAGCAATGATCTTATTATCTTGAACGAATACAGGACTGGTTGTATATTAACTTCATGAAACAGAAAAATGACAAGTGAGATGGAAACACTGTATTTTCACTTCATGGCCAAAGTACAACAGTAGCTTTAATCTCAAAATCCTTTAATCTGAGCTAATCCTGGTTTTAACAAGTACCAACGTACTTTTACAATAAAACAGAATGCAATTAAACTATAGTTCATTAAAGTAAAAGCAGTTCTCAAAGCAAATCCAGTATATAGATTAAATAAACAATGATACAACTGTTAGGTGTAGACAGTAAGCTTCAAAAAGTTTTCTTTTTCTTTCCCAGTACTATGCTTCAGAGCAGCTGAAGGTTTTGAGTGCAATTACAGTTTCACACTGGGTTGTATCCAAGGTCCTTTTTGAATTATTACAGCAATGAACTACATTAAAAATCTTTTAAGTGGGTTTTTGGATTATACGCAGATGATTTTTGGAGATACTTAGATGTTGGTTTTAATTAGCTGTAATCGATTAAAAAAAAAAAAAAATAGGCTTCATATTTTTAGTGTGGCACTCTGCTCAATAATTGTTGATAAAAAGCCAACTATTGATTGGAATTTATAGATTTTTAAACATTTGATAAAAGTGTATATATACTATAAAACAGGTTGATGCACAAATTTAATGACCTATAAATAAGTCAATTTCAAGGGAATAGTTACTTTTTATATGTGAAAGTTCCTATAAACCAGGCAATAACATGAAATTAAGGTTGTGGTTACTTGATTTTCTTTTATAGGATCAAAATCATCAAATCTGTTTTGGTTTTCTTTTACCCACAAAAAAGCTTAAAAAAATAGAATCACTTACCTAAATTATATTGTGTTTTAACGCTTTTAATGTTTCCATTTGGAAGGGCTTACAAATTATCTTTGAAATATTTCTTCTGATTTCTTAATTTTATATTTTTTTTGTATTAACATGGACAACTTGAGACTTTGTGCTGATGAGCTAGAATTAGTGTTCTGGCCTCCAAAATAGTGAGCAGAAAATGGCTCCAGTAGAGGAAATTAGACTAATGTTACAGGACTTATCTTAAGAATGGGCACAAGTGAGAAGAAAGCAAAAATGTGGAGGAACAAATTATCTCAAACCAAGAGAAGCTAGAATCTATCATAATGCTCTGGACTTCTCGGCTCATTTTACTTTTTTAAAAATATCATTGTTATAGGAAAGCTTTGTGATTTTATTACTTGTTTTATGGTATATTACGTAAAGATTTTGTTACATTTAACTTGCAATTGGTTTACAAAAAACCATATTATTTGGTAGTAGTACCACATTTCACCACAAGAGGAGGAGCAAACCGGAAGCAGGAAATGTCGTAGACGTTACGGGCGAAATTCAAACTTCTGGAACCAAACATCACAGAGGGGAGTGTTTTCTTTACAGTTTTTGTTTCGGACCGTATGGTTTCGTCTGTTTTCTGAGAAATAAAGGTAATTCTATATAGGAGAGATTAATCGGTCGCCTGCGTTGAATGATATTGTACTACAGATACTTTGTTTGACCTAAACATGTTACATTTGTTTCTGCGTTTGAATCGCAAGCTAGCTAGCAGCGTGAAAAAAGTTAGCTGTTTGACAATGGAAAGGAGGTTTTAAAAGTAAAGCAGCGTGTTTTGAAGGGCCGTTGGTGAGGTGATAATTGTAGCTGTTGTCGTAGGTCGTTGGGACGAGGAGGATGCCTGTGGAAAGGACGGAAAACCGCGGAGCCGCAGAGCTCCACAAATATTATGAGGTGTATGAAACCATCGGCTCTGGTAACTTCATAATTTTCCCCACTAAAGCAGTCTTTATTCGTGTGTTTTCCTCCCCGGTGAATAGTTTCTATTTATCTTTCAGGTGGCTTTGCTAAAGTCAAGCTGGGCCGACACATTCTGACAGGAGAAAAGGTGGCCATCAAGATCATGAATAAAAGAGATCTCGGGGTGAGAGAATGATTAAGACTATTTAGAGGTTTATATTCATGTTCACTTGTACTTCTACTTAAAAAAAAAGATCCTATTTTGCAACACATTAAAATGAGGCTAAACAAAATCAGTTCCAAAATTGATTAATGACGATTAGTTAAAAAGACAAAGGTCTGAATCTCTGTCTAGGTCAACAAAGAGGAACGTTAAAGATCTACCTTTCTCAAAATCACATATTTATCTTTTTGAAAAGGAAAATCGACCTTAGTAAGGTTAGAAAGATATTACTGGTTTCCTTACTAATAACTCACCAGCGGAACAACGTTTTTACATAACCAACACTACAATCATAGCGAGGTGGACTGTGAGCTACAGTCGTATAGAGGAATTGCATTGTGCTCTATGGGGAGCCTGCTTCTCTGTGACGACGCAGGGACCAAATATAAACCATAAATGAAATAGCTACTCCAAGGACATTTGTGGTGTAATCAAAATGATCAATATGATGTTATGTCTTTCAGATGATAGTTTTTGTATGGAAAGATAGAGGAATTACATTGTGTCCTATGCGGAGCCTGCCTGCAGGGACCGTCTGCAAATGTCAACACTGGAAAAAAATGTAAACCATAAATTCAACGCACTGTGCTGCATGTTTTAGACGTTTCCCTGCTTCAACACGCCTGATTCAGATGACTGCAGTTGAGCAAACCCTTAATCTTTTATCAGTTTATGTCAGGTGTGTGAAAGCATGGAAGCATCCATGACATGTAGGGCAGGGTGTCTTGAGGACCAGGGTTAAAAAAAACACTGCAATAGCAACACCAAGGACATGTGTGGTGTAATCAAAATCATCTACATGATGTTATGTCTTTCAGATTATATATTTTTTTAAATGGAAAGATAATACTTTTTAAAATTTTAATAATAATTCTTAAATCGTTTCAAAATAACAACACACATAAACTACCTTGTTGATACTACAACTCTTAATTTGGGAAAAATGTTAAAAATTTAATTTTGGTGGAATTTTAAATAATAAATATCTAATAAAATGACAAATAACAATTTCACACTGTTATGCCACTATAGTCTCCCCTTGATCATACCATAACTGTTACATTGGGAAAATATGCTAAAATTAAAGTTTGGAGGATTTGTATTTAATACATAGCTAATGTGCTCAATGGCCAATAACTACTTTATTACACATTGTATAACCACCAAACACAGTACAAATAAACCATCATCTCCTGATTGTAACACAACTGTTAGCATATCTGTGAAGTTTCCCAGTCATGCAGCTCATGATCAAGCTTGGAAAGTTCAGTTGTGGCAGCTGGATTTGAAGTTTTCTTTAGAGGAACCATTAGATATGTATTTCCACATGAAGCATAGCGTTACTTAACATTTGTCCTTG
The DNA here is from genome assembly GCA_034780135.1 of Jordanella pulchra. Lineage (NCBI taxonomy): Eukaryota > Metazoa > Chordata > Actinopteri > Cyprinodontiformes > Cyprinodontidae > Jordanella > Jordanella pulchra. The sequence continues at coordinate 16,233 of JAUZNJ010031700.1, read as the reverse complement.
CTGTGGGCATTTTACACATTGTTCTTGGAAGTCATAAGTTAGCTTTTTAAAAGTAACAAGGTTTCTGCTAAGTCTTACAGAGTCTTACATTTGAGTTAGGAAAAGAAACCCCGACTGTATCCGATTTTTATTTGAAGTTTTTAACCCCAATTTGCCAAGAAAACAAAGACAAAAGGCAAATGCGCTCTTAGACACTTAATCTTTTAATTTCTTTGTTCATTGAATCGGTGAATAAATGGATCCAGTTGTTTGCAACCTTATGAGTGTGTCTGTTTGAGGTTTGATTGAAGCATTTGTACAAACGTCTGAATGGCTGCTGTATATATTTTTTATTTTTGAAAGAAAATTGGATAATATTATGGTTAACAAATTGAATTTCATGTATCCCAGAAAAAAAACAAAAACGTCTGCCTTTTCTTTTTAGGATGATTTACCGCGTGTAAAGGTGGAGATAGAAGCTATGAAGAATCTCAGTCATCAACACATCTGTAGACTGTACCATGTCATAGAAACCTCTACACAGATCTTCATGGTGCTTGAGGTAACACTCTCAAACTGTACAGTTACTGCATGTGGATGAGATTGTGCTATAATTTCAAATTAAATATATATATAAATATATTTTGGGGGGGGATGCTTACCACAGTACTGCCCTGGTGGAGAGCTGTTCGATTATATCATCGCCAAGGACCGACTTTCAGAGCAAGAGACCAGGGTGTTCTTCAGACAAATTGTGTCAGCAATGGCCTACGTCCATAGCCAAGGATACGCACACAGGGACCTTAAACCGGTACTAAATCCAAATGCTTACCTCTGTAATAAGTTCAACGAAAAGGTGTTTATCCAGGTCTTCCTCTGCCCTGTAGGAGAATCTGTTGATTGATGAGGACCATAACCTGAAGCTCATTGACTTTGGCCTGTGTGCCAAACCCAAGGTACCCATAATGCCACATTCTCTAAACCTGTATCTCTTCCTTGTTGTAACTTTAAACCTTTTTTCCTGTCTTTTTCCTGCTCATATTTCTATCTGTGTTTATCTTTTCTTACAGGGCGGTTTAGGCTATGAACTGATGACATGCTGCGGCAGCCCTGCCTATGCTGCTCCAGAGCTCATTCAGGGTAAAGCGTACATCGGTTCAGAGGTGAGACCTCTCCAAACCTGTACAGTTTGGATTGAGCTTTGATATCCTGGCTGTAACACTTGGAGCTGACCAGCTGCTGTGTGATCTCTAATCGGCAGGCTGACGTCTGGAGTATGGGAGTGCTGTTGTTTGCTTTACTCTGCGGATACCTTCCCTTTGATGATGACAACTGCATGATCCTTTACAGGAAGATTACGGTAAACAAAGCCATTAACTGTTTAGATATAAAGATTTTTTTTCTGAAGACTAGAACCTGGAGTTTTAGTTAAGACCACCTAGACCAAGTTAAGTGAGAATATGGGGGAAGCTGAGAACAACACCTAAAGAAACTAACAGCTACAACCTTAACAAGCTATTGTTTGTGAGCACACACTGTCCAACATATATTACTGGCTGGTAACAAAAAAACTCTGACAGGAACTTCATTCTGCTAAACGTTAACTAACTGAGCTTTAGATTCAGTGTTGGTTGGAGAAATGAACTCACTCTGTCTTCTCTGTGGTGTGCAGAAAACATTCTTCCCTTTTATTCTCAGCAGATGGGAGGGAAAATAGCATTAAGACTTTGCAAGAAGAAAACTTTAATGGTTGCATTTAAATGCAGCTGCAGGTTTCAAACTGCGCCGCTGTAGAAAAAAGATGGTCAGTCCACAAAACTGCTAAAACCTATCAGCTATAAATACATGATGGGAACCTTTTGTGTTTTGTTTTTTTATTCCAGGGAGGGAAATATGATAACCCAAAGTGGCTCTCACCAGGAAGTATCCTCCTCCTCAACCAAATGATGCAGGTGTGTATTTACTACTGGTGCTCTATACTTGTCATTTTCTTCTGCTCATTTCTTTTATCCGTCTCATAAAGAGATCCAATGACTATTTATAGTACCTCACTCTGCTGGCTTTGTTGAGTTACCATATTAATATACATATGCTATAAAAGGCAAAAGTAAACGCCTTGAACGTTTTCACATTTTTTTGCATTGCCTTCAATATAGGGCTTAAACCAAGAAGTGCAGAACTAGAGAGTTTTAACTGGGTTATTTGTTTTTAATATGCACCCTTACCTTTAAATAAAATCAGTTGCAAGCAATTGCTTACAGATAGAAATTAATCTCAGTATAAATAAAGCTGTTCTGTAAATGCTCAGAACATCAATGGTAAAAAAAACGAAAAAAAAAAAACAGCATTATAAAGACAAACACAGCTGGATCTGAGAGGGAAGCTGTCAAGATTTAAATCAGAGTGGGATGATTAAACAGTAACCCGATCTTTGGAAATCTCATGGAGCACTTTTCTAGCCATACTGTCGAGGTGAACCATCCACCTGATCTGAGGGGGCAGAATCAAGACTGTTAATTAGGGCAGCTACTCTGAGGCACAAAGTACGTCTGAAGAAGCTGCAAGGCTCATGTTGGACAATGTGTTAATATTCTCCACAAAGCTGGCTTTTGGGGAAAGTTGGTAAGAAAGTTATTGAAATAAAGTCATCATGAGTCAATTTGCTGTTTGAAATGAGTCCTGCAGGGAGTGCATCAAACCTAAAGGAAGGTGCTCATGAGATAAAAGGGAGAAAAATAATATATATTTATATATATATTCCCTTTGTTTTCTATACTACGTTTAAAGCAAAACTATTGTAACTCTAAGTGTATCTCTATGGTGAGACATAGTATTAGCTGCATCATGCCGTGGGGAGGCTTTTCTGTGGTATTAAAGAAGAAGACAACAAAAAAGAAGCTGCCAAAGGAGGAAAAGAGCAGGTAAATTTTGGAAGGAAAGATTGCTAGAAGCCAGAAAAGAAGCCACGGTTCACCTTTCAGCAACAAAAGATGGTAAACCTGCCACCAGAGCCACAGCGGTACGGTTTACAGCTGGGCCGACATCTTGTTTTATCGATGTGTTCCTTGTTTTAAAACACCAATCAAATGGCTGGATTGCAGCCTATGTATATTGTAAAATGAAATACTTTTTCTGGGTGTTTTGAAGCAGAAAAGCATCAGAAGTTCATAGGATACCAGCCCTTGATGGACTGAGGTTTAACAGCTGTACATGGGATGTGCCAAAAGTCCAGTCAAATTCCCAACCTAAATTCAGTTCATTGTCATTACTGAGACCTGGAAATTGTTGTTGAAACACCTTCATCGTTCAATCTTTATGGAGGTTGAGTGTTTCCTTTTTCTGTCCAGTTTTATTTACAGTATTTAATTATGTAAAGCACTTAGTCACAAACCTTAAAATACATGATTCTAAAAATTGAATCAAATTATTTATATAACGCCAGTTCACAAAACGTGTCATTTCAAGACACTTAACAGAGCTTATAGCATTATAATCTGTTCCAGCAAAATCTTTTCATATTGGAGCTGAATACAGGTTTTAAAGCACACTTTTGAGAATTTTGTTAAAAGTTTAGAAATTATGCATCCTTTTCCTTCCCATTCATATTATTTTCTACAAAATAAAATTACACTCAATAACATGAATGAAAGTTGTTGTAGGATGAGGATGAAATACAGTTTTTGTGTGTTTTCTTTTTGTTTTTTTCCCATCATTCTTCTGAGCGGTTGTTTCTATGTTTGCCCACTAGGTGGACCCCAAGCGTCGCCTGACAGTGAGGCAGCTGTTAGACCATCCCTGGGTGATGAAGGACTACAACAGCCCTGTAGAGTGGCGCAGCAGGCAGCCGGTACACTCACCCAGAAGCCAGATACCTAAGAGAAAATCTCTATTACAAGCTTTATCCATTAAGCTTTTATCTATTACAAAGTTTGGTTTTAATTCTCCCATTACTTTTTAACAAAATCAAGTTTTTAATTGGACATCTTGATTAAATGTCTGGATCCCTATCTGTGAACATTCTGTCTTGTTTTTTTAAGTAGTTTCTTTTTTTTTATGTATAGATCGACTACATAGATGAAGATTGTATAACTGAGATGGCAGTCAACATGAAGCGGTCAAGAGAGAGCACCACAGCACTGGTGAAAGAGGTGTGTGTGTTCTGCTATTTTTTTATGCCCAGGCTTTCATTTTGTTGTTTGTTTTTTGTTGATGTTGTCTGGTTTATGTTTGTCCGTCAAACAGCTGCAGCTCATCCAAAACACTGCTGCCCATGTTCTCACTAGAACTATGAAATTAGAGCACATCAGCCTGGTTCTGAAGTCTTTTCACTGGCTCCCTGTATCTCAGAAAATAAACTTTAAAATCCTTCTGTTAGTCTATAAATCACTGAATGGACCAGCACCTTGCAACATAACAGATTCGTTGTCAGTGTATCAACCTCCCAGACCTCTCAGGTCTTCTAGTTCAAGCCTACCCTCTACACTCAGAACCAAACAAACATTGCAAAAAATTAAATCTTAGTATGTAATTTTTCTTAAAATAAGTGCATTTTTCCTGAATTGAACAGGTAAGTGAGATATTTTGCTAACGGAATAAGACAATCAACATTAAAAATGAGACAAAACAACTACAGCCTCTTATTTCAAGTACATAATATCTAATCCAATCCTATTCCTAAATCGAATCCTATTTTATGGATAAAAATACTCATTCCAATGGCATATCATTTTATTTTCCTACTCAAAATATGGCCAAATATACATGCTTTAAGATTTGTATTTTCTTTACTTAATTACTTAACTAATTTAAAGATTGCTTTTGCAGTGTGGAGAAACACCATCAGTTCCTTTTTTCCCACTTATCTAGAACAAATTTCCAGAAAACTAAAATTCCTTTTAAGTCAAAAGTTAAAAACCCATTTGTTTAGAACTGCCTTTGACTGTTAAAGTTAAACCATTAACTGAGGTATTATTACAGTTTGTGGTCCAAATATTTTATTTGGTTTACCACCTACTTTCATCATGTTTCTATCTTTTCATGTTATTCTACTTTTGTTTTTCTTCTAATGTTTAATTCATGTGAAGTATGTTGAATTGTCTTTTCAATGAATTGTCCCGAACAAATAAACCTGCCTTGCCTTCTATAGTGGAAGTATGATCAGATCACAGCCACCTACCTGCTCCTGCTGTCAAAGAAGCAGAAGGGGAAGCCTATTCGTCTCCACCGTGAGTCTGCCCTCTGTGTGGACTCTCTGCATCAGGGACTACAGGTAACATCCAGGATTCTACCAGCTATACGCTTTATAAAGCAAAATGACAATAGATATTTTAGCAAACAACAGCTTTTATCTATTTAATGATGTTTTTTTTCTTCTTTCAGAAAAGAGACACTCTTTATTACAGTGAAGATGAGGATGCAGTCATTATTGGGTCTTTGGACCTGTGCTCAGACTACATTGATGATTGTCCATGGGTGTCAGTCCAACAGCACAAAGCACAGCCAAGCAAAAGTCTGCAAGATGGAAATAAAGATACGGTACGAGTTTATTCTAGTTTTTATTACGTGTTCAGTGGACAAGGGTCACAATGAAGCCCTGGTTGTTTGGATCAGTGGTCCTCAGTGAGGGTTTTGCAGACCCCAGCGGGTCATGGAGGAACTGTTGGGGGTTTGTGAACATTTGTCTGTGACCCAAATCACAAACAATTGATGTGACATCACTTGTCAATCAATCTTGGTGGCTTATTTGTTTACTTTGTCCTGAAGTGAAACGTCCTTCTGTGGCAGGAGGGCACTCTGACATATTACCTAGACCAGGGGTCTCCAACCCTGGTCCTCAAGAGCTACCGTCCTGCACGTTATAGATTCAGCTGCTCCAACACAGCTGGATGAAATGAGCAACTCGTTACCAGGCCTTTGCCAAACCTAAGTGCATGCTGAAAAAGTTATCAGTCATTTCAATTAGCTCTGTTGGAGCAGGGATGCATCTAAAATCTGCAGGACAGTAGCTCTTGAGGACCATGGTTGCAGACCTCTGGCCTAGACTTTGCATTAGGAAGGAATAGCAGACCTGTGAATTTTGTTTAAAAAGGACATCTAATAAAAGACTAGATGTAAATAAATATATATACTTAACCCAAAGTATTTAGAAGGAAGAACACAGTTAATTCTATGTCATAAACCAAAAAGGAGTCGTGTGAAATATGAATAAGAAAAATGGATAATAGCCTGCTGAGAGCTCAACAACAATCAATAATCAACCAGTTGATAACTCTTCAGTTCTTTTGGTTCGTTTGGCATAATAACATGGTTTTCTTAGCTTATTAAAAGCTTGCATTGTTTGAAAAATGATGACCATATTTGATGAACTGTAAGTCAGACATGAGCTTCAAAAATTCACACAAAGTCTGTTTATATTCATGATTAAAAACATGTTTCGGATTTTCACCCTCTTGTTTATGTACTAGATTCATTCACCTAAGTGTGTCTAACTGCACAAGTCTTCGGGCACGACTTCACTGCTCTCTGTGGAAAACGTAGGCTTTAATAATAATTTGCCTGTTGATATTAATACAACCTTACTGACTTAATTTGGGGGGAAAAAATGTCGTTCTTTGACTTGATGTTTGCTAATCAGGCCAAATGTCTCATTAAAGACCTCAGGTAACACTGTGCTTTACTAAGTCACTGATAAAACTATTCCAAGTTTATCAGAGCTTTGTTTTTTACCGCTTGTATTACCGTATAGGTGGAGTGATCCTCCAGACAACATAGTATCTAATGTTGCTTAAACTATGTTACTCGTATTGCAATGAGACTCAACCGAACCCAGGTTGTTTATTGACTTGGTTTCAAAAAGGATGATCTGGGAGAGATTTGAATAAAGCTTGACGGTTTCCAGCTGGCATTAAATTCTGTACTGATTGAGCACATTAAGTTTGTCAAAAGGCAAACAGCCTGATCTTTGATTTGCAATAAACGGGTTTGCTACAGTTTCTTTAAAATCCAAGATGAAATCAGTCATTTAGGATAAAGTAAAATTCAGTGAATAATGAGCCTGAAAGTATCCTGACAATTTTTGTCATTGCTTTATTCAAACTTAATGCTACAAACTTCTATTGCCTGAGTTATTTGAGGTCAAAGTCAGTTTTCTTGTCAATTTTTTACATGTATTAGACACAGAAAGTAATCGAAATTATGTTCCTCATCATCTCAGGTGTCGACAGGACAAGATAGGAATTTTTTAACATTGAACAGACAATAGAAAACATAATAAATTAGGTGGTTTAAAAGGGTCGGCTTCAACTAAAGATTGCAACCTCAAAAAAATGGAGCAGCTTGCTGGCAGCTTTATATCTCCTTTAGTAATCCTTAAAAGTGAAGTGGCATTCTGCACTTAGGCTCTGTACTCATTGTATGTACACCTTTACAATCTTATTGCTTTAAAATTATCTTTATTTTCCTTCTTTCCAACAGACTGAAATTAGATCTCTAGGGTCTGTAGTAAAAGTCAATATTTTGGGCAGATATTGGTGTTTTTTTATTTGGTTTTTCTTGTTGCTATTGTTAGTTATTTTTTTTCTGCATGCATTTGCCTTGAGATTATGTGAAACACAAATTGCTTTACCCTCCATATGCAATCCATTTTTTTTTCATTAGATTTGTTAATAATTGTTCCTTTTAAATTTTAAACCTTAATTTTTATTATCATTTTTTTTACCACGTAAATTGAGCACAAAAAAAAAACAGACTGGTATCAAAATAGTCAGTAGACATCAGTCTTGGAGAAAAACCTGCATTAGTCGGTCTGTAGTTTGAAGTGTGAAAATGTAAAAAAGCTGAGTTTCTGACGCTGATGCACATTTTCACAGTTATAAAATATATAAACATTTCCAATTTGACTCTTTCGACCTGATGCACGTGTTTTTAATAAAACCTTTTTTGTTTGTGTTTCAAAAGAAACTTGTATCGCCACTAGTGGAAAATAGAGAGGTCCACAGATTGGGAACAGGAAGGACGGCGACGCCACGGCACCATGAGAGGAGGGAGGGGGATCCGGGACGGACCACTGAGAACAAGGAGAACATTGCTGAGGAGAAAGGAGTCGAAGTGTTTGCTCTGCCTCCACCCCGGACCCCTGTGTCCAGTAAAAAGAATGCACGCCCCGACAAGAACGTGCTGAACACGCCCAATCAAAACGCAAACAACAACGGCACCAAAGGCAGTGTGGCCACGCCTAAAGGTAGGTGGGGTTTCATCGCTTGTAGACCACCAACAATAACTGGACTACAGGCAATGCAGCAGACTGTCAGGAAATGTATTTGTTTACAGTAATTGTTTGCTCCTTCTAACAAGGGCTTGAAGTAAACTCCATATTAGACTGAATTTACATTAATGAGCTAAACCCCCCCCTTCATTTTTCTATTCCCTCGGACGCTTGAGCCTCTCATAATCGCAAGTGCCACAACCACATGCTACACATTTGCAAGTAAATTGTCTTCTGAAAATAAAATCATTTATTGGGCCTTTTTTCCCCCCATTGAAAAGCCTCTCGTATTTCAATAATTTAGCTGTCATTACTGCCACTGAAAAACAGACACACACACACATCTACTTATCACTGTCAACTCAAAGGTGAGGCTATTATCAGGCAGCTAATTATTTGTCACTTATCTATAAATGAAGGGCACTAAAATAAATGGAGAATCCTAATTATTTGTCACTGGGCCTTTTTCTGCTCACGTTTGGCCTCATTAGCCTGCCGTAGAAATCTGGACAACAGCCTGATGAGTCGCTGCAGCCGACTCGGTTGATGTTGAATCTTTTGAGTTCCTGCACTGCCGATTGTTTTGTTGGCGTAAAGTGGACATGTTTCCAGTGACATCCTTGTCCAAACACACACACTCGGGGTGGGTTGTGTATGTCTGTCCCCAGGCGTGTGCTCTGACAGGTGTAGCTGTCTCCTCCCTTTACATACTGTCCCACATGGGCTGTAGTGACATGTGTTCTCTCGCCACTAAAGCCCAGCGCTCTCCTGTGTATGTGCACTACTGTGTGTGTGCGTCTTTCTCACTTTATCCTGTACTATATTCAATTAAAAGTCAGAACCAGAGTTTTAAACCTAAAGATTCTTTACCTGAACACTTCTACAGTACATGTAATCCAAAAGCTCACTAAACAACCATAGTTGAACATATGAATAGAATTATTCTACATTAAAAAATAGCCCAACATCCGGACTAAATCTCATGTAGCTTTTCTGTCTGCTTCTGTAGACACGCTTTAAGTCGAGCTTTTTTTTTATTAAGCCAGTTATTAATTAAGTTCTGTTCAAGTCAGGAGGGAAAAAATAAAGACTCATCTAATATTTTACAGACGCATATTTTGACAAGTGAAATTAATTTATTTCTGTAATTCACAGGGTTCATGCGGGTTATACAATATGATATAGATTTAATAAAACATTTGCAGTTCCAAATAAGTATGATTTAAAAAAAAATAATAATAATAAGATTTGGGGAAAATCTAACTTATAACTTTTTTTTCCTGACTTTATTCTCTATCTTGTTGTCTAAATGTCCTCCCTCCCTTGTTTCCTTCTTTTACGACTCCGTTTCATAACAAATAAAAGGAGACCGTGGGATTTAATAAAGGTGAAGCAAAGGATCACAAAAGCTATGCGCAACTGTTAAACTCAGAGGTGCAAAATAAAAGTATCCATTTATATCCTAATTCTGATCACCCGTAGGAGGGGGAGACAGCACATCAACCAACAAGCTCATAAGGCCCTAACTCCTTCCTTCCATCTTTTTTTTCCTCCTATGTCTTCTTTTCCACCCTCATGCTCTTTCTTTTTTTCTTTGTCTTCTCCTTTCATTGTTCTATCTTTCCTTATTTGTGTTTTAACTTGCTTCTTATCGGTTGTTCTTCCTTCTTAATCCCTTCTTCCTTTCTTTTTTCTAACTCTTTTCTTTCCTTGTGTCCCGTCTTTGTTTTTTCCTTCTCCCCTGTCCAGGTCACATGATAACAAACCTTCACAGGTTAGGGATATCTAACATTAAAAAACATTGGGACCTTAAAGGACTAAACCAGGACTGTACTTTAGAAGGAAAACCTTTTTTTTTTTTGAAGGTTTGTTGAATATTAAGGTGAGGATAGCAGAGACCCTCATTTTCCTCAATCTTCGTTGTCTTTTCCCACAGCTTATTATGAGCGTTGGCATCTCAGCTATTTAAAAAGGTATAAACAGCCGTGAGCATCCAGAGGAGTGAAATTCCACAGGCGAAAATATCGGTGTGCAGAATTTGCATGCATGGCGTTTTAAAGTTAACATTAGATCTGATTTTACAACTGATTTTCTGGAAGCTGTTAAAAGAAAATCAAAAACAACAAAAAAACATGCATCCAAACTGGAAAGGCAATCTACAGTCAATCTAAATAGCAAAGTGCTTTTAAAAGTCATCACCTAGATAAGACACATTAAAAAAAAATATTCTTGTTTTATTTATTTTTTGTCATTTTCTGCAGAATATTTTAGAGCTCTGCCTCTTCCCTTATTAACTGGTACAAATGATTATCTTATCTGTTTGGAACACTATTTAAAATTGATTTGCACCCTTCCTGATTTGTCATAAAATGCTGTCTTGTATTTTTCCATAGGTGGTGAGAGTGGATCAAAGGAGCACAACAAGAAGAGAGCTGCTGAGAACAAGGAGGCAACAAACCTGGAAGGATTAGCCTTCAGTCCAGAGAGAAGGTAAGTTCACATGTTTGTTCCAAGATGTGTGGGAAACAAAACAAAGTCTCATCAGTGTTGAGTGAATCCTTGCTTGCCTTCCAGGTCCAGGTCTTTGGACATGGCCGCCACAGGAGACAGCGGAAAGAAGAAACGTGGAGGGAAGATGTTTGGCTCCCTGGAAAGAGGCCTGGACAAGGTGATCACCATGCTCACTCCGAGTAAAAAACGAGCTCTGCGGGATGCTCCACGGAAGATCAAGGTATGGAATGAAAGCAGGCATTGAAAAGCAGCAGCTTTGTAAATAAAAGGTGAAAAATAATCTACACCAGTCTCAAACATCGTAACAGCAATCACCAATTTTTACTGACTAATTTATAGAACACGTTTCTTTAATTTCCTTTTAGGCTCAATATAACGTGACCCTGACCGGTCAGACTAGTCCAGATCAGGTGCTGAACCAAATCCTCTCGGTCCTGCCTGGGAAAAATGTCGACTTCACACAGAAAGGGTAAAACACATTGATGCTCATCTTTGAAGAAGATTCTGCCGTTTCTACATGGATGTTTGTTCTGCCTTTTCTGCAGATACACCCTGAAGTGTCAGACCTGGGATGATTTTGGGAAAGTGACCCTGGCGTTCGAGCTAGAGGTGTGCATGCTGCAGAGGCCGGAGGTCGTCGGCGTACGGCGGCAGAGGCTGAAGGGAGATGCTTGGGTTTACAAGCATCTGGTCGAGGACATCCTTTCTACATCCAGCATCTAAGCAGTGTTTTAGCTGTGACACAAAAAACCTTTCTCTGAGTTGAAATAGCTGAAATAAAATGATCAGTGTTGGATATATTAATTAAGAGTAAAATGTGTAAATCGATAACTGTAGGTCAGCCATGTCAGGATTGTCTAATATGTATTTTAAGAGCTTCTAAATCCCATAATTTTCTATTAAGATTAAAGTGATTTCTGTTGGTTGTCTTGATGCATATAATACAGCTGCTCTTTGCTCTTTATACCTTCCAGGTGTGTTTTTAACGTATTTTATCTGACTTTTTTTCACCCCTGAAGACGCAACACTGTTGTGAACAAGCATTACATCACTTCATTGTTCTATTTAATGTAGATGTTTACAGTCGTTTCAGTGTTTTTCAGTGTTACTTATAAGTGTTTTGTTTCTGTTCATCTTTCATTCTCAATGTGTCTGTTATATTTTTATTGTAAAAGGAACTAAAATAAATGCGTTCTCTTTACTGAGAGATTAAGCTGCTTCTTTGGTTTCAACAATCTGATGTCTAGAAGTCAAGGCAGCAGTGCTGTTACCTCCACCAAGGAGGTTATGTTTTCGGTAGCGTTGCTTTGTTTGTTTGTTTATCTGTTTGTCTGTTGGCAACTTTACAGAAAGTTATTGACTGATATGCTTGAAAATTTTACCAAAGGGGCGTCGTGGGCTAAGGACCAATCCATTAACTTTTGGTGGTGATCTGGATCAGGATACAGGAATATTTTGGTAATGATCTGGGTCTGGTGTGAAAGTGGAGGTCAAAATATGTCAGGGGAATGAGCAGCTTGGTGGATGGCTGTGCTCTTCGATTGCATTTCTAGTCTTAACTGTGTTTTCTTCATATTGTATTCTGCTCATCTTGGTGAACAGAGCAACATGCGCTGTATCTGAGGACTTCCACTTTTATTTGACTCTGCTAAGTTATTCTCTAAATCTTTTTAATTTAGGCCTTAGTGCTTTTAGATATTCAGATGATTTTATAGCTGTGATACTGAGTCACGGCATGTAAATGGAGGTTGGTTTGAGAAGCTTGACTGACCTGCATTGGACAGTTAGAGCAACGTTCAGATGAATTTGAGCTGATGCTGCTGCTGAGGTTTTCTCTGAACACTTCATGGAACAAGTTGCTGTTGTTGGAGCTGGAAGTAAAAAAAAAAATAGGCTCTATAGATCTTGGCACAAGTGCCACCAGTGGCTTGAGACATTCATGGCTCTTTATGGGACTTGTACACCTTATACAGCATTCGTTCCAGGTTTTCATGTAGTTTTATGTATTTTTGGTTTTCAAAGCTAATATTTCTTAAATATTACTTTGGAGGATTTTTATGAACCTTGCAAAATTTTTGTCACGAGTTTGTATAGACATGTGCATTCTTGGCTGTCTTTCTAGGGCTTTTATTTTTTCTGCATCCATATTGAAATAATATTAAATCGACCAAAATTAAGAAATGAATGGTGATATAAATTTTTGCCTTATCGTCCAGCCCTGTATCGGATATGATTCAAGAAATAAGAGGTCTCCAGACGAAGGTTAAAGGTTTTTTTTTCTTATTTATCAAAATATTTTTATAGATCAGGCTTTAAAATGTGTAAAGGGTTCCTGACAAACTAAGTATGGTACAATACTGATGTAAATTCCCCTCCCTGGGTTTTAAAGGCTACATGCCATGCAGTCATGATAGTGATGCAGGTGATCAGCCTTCATTTGCAGAAGGTTCTCCTTGAAGTCTCAGCAGGGAGGAGAAGGTTAATGGTGAGTTCAGTTACTAATAAGGAGGGGGAGATTAACAGTAATGAGAGACTGAGTGAGGTGGGCTGATCTTTCATGACAGCTGTAAAGGTCTAAAATTCTGGCCTATTTTTAAGCTTTATGTTGAGGTATTCTTTTAAGAGAAATCTTGTATAAGGGAGAAATGAACTCACCTCTGTTTCAGTCCCTCCCCCTCAAACAGGTGGTGCTAATAATCCTAAAATCTGTCTGCAGAACAAAAGAACCTGTGTTTGTTAGAAAGAGGATTAGCTGAATACATCTGGAAAAACTGCAGACTTACAGAGTGGTGGGGCGGAAGTCAAAGCAGACGTATTTATATTTTGGTAGCAGTGCTGGGTGAGAAGAGTTTATGTTTTATATCACATGTGTGATATCCTTCAGTCATGTGGTAGTGCTTAGGCTGATTACTGCAGCTTAATGTTTGACTTTTCTTTTTTTTTTTAGGTCTGTAGCTCTGAGGACTTGGATGAAAAATGAGGCTTTTTCTTGGAGTCTCCCTCATTGTTCTTTTCCTATGCAAGTTTCCTTTTTTTCCCCTTAAGAATACTTTTGTACGTAGATGATCCAACTTCTACTTTTGTTTTGATTCTGTTTTTCTGAATGTTGTTTTGTTTTGCAGGGCTTCAGGTGGCTCAAAGGTCAGTCGACCATCGAAGCGCCTGTGAGGTGGGTTAAAATGTTTATTTATAGACTTGATGTAGATGAGCTCTGTAAATGGTTGTCATATTAATTTGCTGTTATGCCAGGTATTTACTGGAATGTATTTTTGTATAACTATTAACTTACTAAGCCCATCCTGCAAACTGGGTTCCCTGAGAGAATTCAGACGTATTCAGTTTTTAGAAAGAAATATGTGCAATAACAGTTGAAATGCTTGAATAAAACTGATATCAGAATGATTTTATCTAAATTTACAGAATCTTTATTTCAGTGATGACAATATTCACAAAATATGCATTGCTATAGAAAAGCACTAGTTTCCAAGTCAATGTATTCTCTGGTACATCTGCTGTCCTCTGAGATGGAAACCCCTCATAGACCAGGGCTGTTGATGGTGACATTTTATTGCCATTTTGAAAATGGGGGGCAAATAAAGATAGTTTTCCAAACAAGCTGTGAGAAGATTGTAGACTTTCTGGTACAAGGAAACTGATACAAAAAGATAGTAAAGGTCCTGAATGTTACTAAGATCTAACTGAAGGCACAGCTCTCAAATCCAGGGAAAGGAGAGCAGCTTTCCTGGAAAGGAAAGACGGGGGAAGCTATAGACACCAGTCATTAGATTTTAGGAGACAGCTGTTTTAATAAAAAAAATAAAGAAAAATAAAAAAACAACAAAGACAGGGTGGCAGCAGTCACTGAGCTTTCATTTTCCACATAAAGGCAAATGCTAATCGTTTCAATTCTAGACCAAATTGACCAGGGAGGGGGGGTATAATGATTTTTCTTTTTTTAATGGATTAACAAAGCAAAATATTTAAACAAAAATAAATGGGGCAATATTTGATAGAGCCACTTTCAGCTATTTTGGCTGCAGTTTACAGACCCCTGATCTTGCAGATGAAAACTATATAATTCAATCTAAATATTCCTGAAGCTAAAAGTGCAGCACCTCCATTTTTTATTGTTTAGAGTAAAACAGTAAAAGTAAATAAAATGGGTTTAAAAGACCAATATGTTAATATTTGTCAGAGCATAGCATCATGATAAATTGAATATTGTTTCGTGTCTTCAGTACAGGGACCATAATATTGATCAGTAACTGTTCTATGGGGAACTGTCCCAGTCTGGAACCACCTATGCTGCCGTGCAAATGCTAAGCACTGGAGGGATTCATGTATAAACTCCAAAATATCCAACAGACCCCAAAACACATAAGAAGTTTTGGGAAATTGTAACTTTTAAGCCCTCTTAATTGCTTGTACGTCTACAGGAAGAACAACAAAATATAACTCAAAGGAACACTACGCTAACAGTGAAGCATAGTGGTAGCTTAGTTAGACTGTTGGCCGTCTTTGCTTCCCCTGGCACTAAGAAACTGCATTACATGTAGGGCAAGATGGATTGTTTTAAGTGTTAATGAATTCAAGGCAAAAATATGTGTGAGGAAGCAGAAGCTGGAAAATCATTGGAGCTTCGTAGGACAATGAATCTAAGGACCTTTCAGAGAACACTGAGCTCTGGTCCTGAAGAAACAATCGAGATTGACTTGTTTCATTAGAGAATTTGCAAAAGGAGGTTGAACTGTATAAATCCCAAGCACTGATTAGGCAGAGTCTTTTGTCAATGAAAAATGGACTGAGATTCCTCAGGAATAATGCAGGAAGCTGTTGTCTGAGTCACATTTACAGAAGACCATTGAAAAAGGGTTGGGTGCTATAGGACCTACTGTATGTTGTGAACTTTGTTTTTTCGATGTTCTGTCTTCCATATAAATGCAGAATTTTATTATTTATTTTAAACATGATAGTTTTGAAGAACAGGATAAGATTTGTGACCCATGTTGTAATCTGACTTGGCATGTTGTTCTACAGCCATTTAAATAACTGCTAATATAAAATACTCTTGCATGAATGACTCTTTAACTAACTGCCTTACAAAAAAATACAATTTGCTCCAAATTCTTCAGGCTCAGCTACAGAAATGATACCATATATAACGCATGACATACAGTGAGGAGAACAAGTATTTGATACACTGTTGATTTTTCAGGTTTTCCACTTGCAAAGAATGTAGAAGACTGTAATTTTTATCATAGATTCTTTTCAACTGTGAAATAAGTATTTGATCATCCATCAACCAGTAAGAATTTTGGCTCTCACTGACATGTTAGTTCTTCTTTAAGAAGCCCTCCTGTTCTCCACTCATTACCTGTATTAACTGCACCTGTTTGAACTCAATCAATCAGACTCCAGCATCTCCACAATGCCCAAGACCAGAGAGCTGTGTAAGGACATCAGGGATAAAATTGTAGACC
>JAUZNJ010031699.1:0-14085 GCA_034780135.1 Jordanella pulchra | reverse complement strand
ATGTAAAGCACTTTGAAATGCCTTGATGCTGAAATGTGCTATATAAATAAAATTTGATTTGATTTTGATTTGATTTATAAGAACTATACATTCATTCAGATTCATGATGTATCAAAATTGCAGCATCAGTTTCTGATTTTGGCAAAAATCCAAAGGATAACAATCCCTCCAGGTCTATTCATTAGAAACAAAAAACAAAATCCTGCATCATCTTCGAAGAGATATATTAAGCCTAGACACTATTTCGAGTGAAACAGATCAGGCGACTGGAGCAGGTTGTGTGTCTCCCTGGAAAAGTATGTGCGTCAGTAAGAGAATGTGGGTCTTCCCCTTAAATAGATCTCAGAGCACGTGTTTCTGTTTTAAAATCAGCCTGTCTTCTTCTGCTATTCATTTTTTAAAAGACAAAACACTATTGATTATCTTTAAACAAAACTCTCATATATATACATTTTATAGTAAACCTTCGACATAATGTTTTCCATAAGCTGCACTTATGTGAGTTATGCATTTTCAGAAATAAATGCCACCTAAAAGGTAAAAAACAAAACCACATAATCCTTAAAACATGAAAAACACTTCGCATTCTTGATGATAAATGCAAAGAAAAAAATTTAAACTGAATCCTTGAAAATTGAAACTTTGGGGGTATTAATAGTGGGGATAAAGACTTTTTTTTTCAGATACAATATTGATACTGCATCTTTGAGCGCTAACCAATACTGATATTGGCGTGATACGATATCAACATGAGTAACGCATACTTTTATTACTTAGTTTGTTCTGTGGAATGAAAGAAAACATTTGATTAAGTGATATTTCTCAAACAGAAAGCAATACTTCAAAACAAATGACCCATTCCTTATTCACCAAAGTTTTAGGACATCTCAGAATGACAGGACATCTCAGAATGACATCTGTACAGAACAGCAGAGTCTCAATCCAAGACTTATGATATTTTTTTGCAAATAAACCAAAATAAAAAGACACATGACTGAAATTAAATATTGTAGCATGTTTACAAAAAACACCAAGGCAGCAGGTGAATAAGCTAAAGCCTCGTCTGCAGTGAGCAAGCCCCCAACCTGTCTTAATCTTGGTAAAAGCATTCTTGAAGATCATTGGCAGCATCCCCATTTATTGCACATGCATTTTTTTTTAGCAACGTAATTCAGCACTCCTTATTTGGAGTTTTTGAAGACCTGGCCTATAAAGTGTATTATATTTGAAGTAAGACTTCTTGTTAAAGCACTTCTCCCTCTGGAAGTGGAGAAGGAAGAGCTCCCAATACTTACAGTGGGAGTCGAGAGTTACTGGCTGTGGCTGAGGGCATTGTCGGCCCGTTGATGAAGATTTCATCAACCTGGCCGACACGTCTTCCCTGGTGAAAGTGGAAACTGGCTCCTCAGGGTTAGACTTGTTCATTACCCACGCTTAAGGCACTAAGGCGATGAAAAAGTTCCATGTTGGAAAGGTTTCCGAGTTGAAACATATCAGCCCTGAGTACTTCAGCTCTCTGGATGCTGTTGGGGGAGTTCTGTGTGTCAGTCAGGGACAGTTTCAGTTCCAGAGGGACCAGTGTGGTCTGGTTTCATTCTTAACAGGAAACACTGAACCTACTCTACAGCCTCTCCCAGGTGCTTGAGAAAATTTTGGGAGTTTGCCCAACTGGTTGACATGTGCTTTGTGGACCTGTAGTAGGTATTCAACAGGGTCCCTCCTGGTGCCCTGTGGGGGTGCCCCAACAGTATGAAGTCAGTGGCCCTTTAGGTGTCATTAGGTATTTGTACAAGCGGAGCAGGAGTCTGGTCTACATTGTCTGCATTACATAAGTCTGATCTGATTCTGGTGCATGTTGGACTATGGTAGGGCTGCCCTTCATCACTAGTCTTGCATATATCTTTTATGGAAAGGAAAAGGATTTCTAGTTGCAGGCAAGGACCAAAAGGGATCTGGTTTGGGGACCAGTGGAGCTCTTGTCTACTCTTTGCAGATGACTTCGCTCAGCTGGCTCTTTTCTGCCAAGATGTATAGCAGGCGCTGGGGCAGTTCACAGTTACGGCTTTTCTACCGAAGCTGCTCCGAGTCCGTTCCAGTGCTCTTCTTCTACAAAGAAGTTTGAAATACTATATTTTTAATTTCATGAGGAAAAATAAAAAAAATAAAATAAAATAAAATACAGCAATGAAAATGAGCCAATGCTATTTTGTAGCTTTTAGATCAGCAGAGTGCTTGTCTTGCCTCTGGCTGGGCAGACTGCACCAGCCTGCTTCATAAATACTGCAAAGTCAATGCTGGATTAAAACCCTGCATCTCTCAGGTACAACTGCACTCTGGAGAGGTCTATTATCTACAGTACAGATAAACTGTACAGTGGCTGTGTTCATTTGTCAGCCAAAGAGCACCAGCAGAACATCTAACGCTTAAAATGATATAATATTTTTGAGTTTGTGGAAACAAATATTTTCACAAGAATTTAGTTAATTTAGACATATCATAAGGGTTACTAGAGTAAGTGCTTAGATTTAAAAATGTGCTTTGGCTGTCTCTATTGTATGAACCTAATTTTTACAATTTAAAAATAAAAGTACGTAAAATTGGTATTGTTCAGATGGTTACTTGCAGTATGCTTCTGTTTTTTTGATACCCATATTAATATCCCTGTTCTGTTTACAGATCCTATACAGTGCAAATAGTCAACAGGAGAACATCATGTCCTCTGCATCTGGTCAGCTGCAGGGTTAGTTTTCCTTCAACCATCTGAGTTCAATCTGTCATCATTTCTGTTGCCGGCATGATGAGGCAGAATGTGTAATGGAGCCATTCTAATAGTACAGATAGTACTCTAACTCAGTGTTCCCTAGATACCAATTAGCAAGAACAACCGAGCATCAAGAGTGAGACAACTGATAGGTGAATGTTTAGAGCTTACAGATGAGGGAATGAAAGTTGAGATGGATAGTGTGTGATTACATGTCCAAAGACGTGTTCTATCTTCAAACGAGGCATCAAATAAGTGTGTATTTTTATGACTCATGTTTTAGTTGTATTTAAATCACTCTAATAGAAAATTAATTAATACCTCTACTGAGCAATAACAAGTCTCCCTTGTTTCCAAACGCTTTAGGAGATTTACAACTTGAAATACATCAATGCCCCAGAATTGCGTCACGTTTAGAACTGAAACTTTAACTGTCCATCACCATTTAAGTCTGGGTGCCACAAAACTTTTTGGGGGGTGTCGATGTCTGCATGAAAACTCTTTATGTAAAGACACTACATTTAAACACTACTGCTATCAGGTTTGTGCAGGAGCTAATAGATGACAAAATACATCTATGTTGTGACTGCTGACTATCCTAATGCTAAGCTATTTAGCAATTCATAGAATCTGAAAAACAAAAGATAGAGGGTCCAAGAAATGTCCAGGGTGAGGCTATAGGTTACATTTAAGTATCAAAAGTTTCTGGCACCCAAAATTTCCACAGCAAGCAGCTTCAAAATTTATATGGGAACTGGTACAATATTTGGGTTACATTTCTGTCATTATATTCAATGCAGGCAGAAGTACAAGTAATAAAAGTTATTAAACATGATCATTTAGCAGCAGGGATGCAAACGCTGTTTAAATACATGATTTCACAAAAGATTCAAAAAGTCCTGCAGATACAAAAATTAGACTAGCAGACCCTTAAATGATCAAAGAAAACACGACAAAACTAATACATAAACACATGTAAAAAAAATAAAAAAAACTGCAAAGGCGAAAAGCTGCAATCACAGAAAATAGAGAAACATGCAGAAACATGCTGCAAACACAGAGACCACTTTAAACACATAAAAGATGCTAACACACAAAACACAGCCATCCATCCATCCATCTTAATCCATCATGGCCGCAGTGGGGCTACTGCCTACATATCTCCAGCAGTTTATGGGCTAAAGGTGGACACCCTGGATAGGTCACCAGTCTTTTCGCATGGCACACAAGACGCATGTACAGGGAAAATGCTGAAAGAAGCAAAAGCAACTTTACCAAAAGAAAAGCTACAAACTAGTGCTGCATGATGGAATTCCTCCAGACCATTATGGGGAGATGATTATCAACTCATATTGGACCAGACAATTACTAAAGGCCTAAAGAGCAATTAGGTGTTTAAAAAATATCCAAAGAAAATCTTTTATTTCTTCCCTCCAGATTTCCCCGTATAGAATCCCATTTATGTTTTAGCTTCTCATCCATAGATATCAATATCTAGTAATGTCGTTGTTCTGATCCCATTTGAATTTATGATCATCTCCCCCTAGTGTTTTGGAGCACTTCCACTACTCTAAATTGCAGCTTTTCTTAACTTGCTATTCTTTTTGCTCCTTGTAGCATATGTCTTTATCTATTTTGTGTGTTAATAATTTTTAAGATTGCGGAAACTGAAATTGCTGTAAACCCATGTATTTTAACAGGGTTTGCACCCCTATATATCTAGCTACTACCAGTCACTAAAATAATTTTAAAAGTTGCAAAAAGAGATTTCATATACAAAATCGCTGCTTTTTGTATTATATAAGTTAGCATCAAATACTCAGATCAAGTTCATTTAAATATAAATACCAATTTCATGAAACCATAAATATGTCTCATCATTTGCCTTGATTTAGATGTTTGTTTAAATGTTTGAACTGTTAGCATTTCCATAGAAAGGTTTTCTGAAGGTCTAAATCTGGGTCAACATCACAGCAGAACAACAAGGATAAGCAGAATCTTTCAAAATAGTGTCACTTAACATCTCACTTCACACCCCTGCATGCAAGCCCACATATTCATGGGTACTCAAAACCTTGGCAAGAGGAATGCACTCCTTCATTGTTTATCAGCTGCACAAGTAGACCATGAGCCTGAAAAACACTCCAAAGTTAAATATAAACACCCCTATTGAGATGATTAATTTTAAAACTTAACAATAAAATAATAGCTGGAACAGAATAATAAAAACAGTTGTTTACATTTATAAAAAAATATTACATCATAGAAAAACATATAAGATAATAAAGATAAAGCTTAATGATGATGAAGCACATTTCAATTTGGTAACAAATCCAGCTTCCTTAAGTCAACATAATTAATACTAAAAAGAAAATGTTTAAAATGACTCATCTGCATCAAAATCCATAAGAATAAATCAATTTTCATCACCACACATGGGCCAGATGCTTCAACAAAATCGATAAACATCCCCTCCTTGCAGAGGCTAACAATTGCAAAGGCTGAACAATTATAAAAGTGAGCTCCCGTTTAAAGTAAAAACTCCATTAACATGATGACTACATTTTCTAAAGTATCTGTGAGCCCCTTTTAGCTTTCTTTTTGTTGAAAGCTTTTTATAGCTAGTATTTTTTTATTCTTTTATTATTATTATTTTTCTTGCTTTTCATTAAGAAGAACCTCTGTTTTCAAAAACGGTTGCAACAAATTTTAAAATCATTTCAAGTAGTTTTCCATGTTATTGTCATCCAGTGTTAGGTTTGGTATCATGACAATCCCAGGCCAGTATGTTTATTTGGCTCATATGATGACAAAATACAGTGATGTCAAAAATAGTGTTTGCCCCACTTTCAAATTAATTGTTCAAAATCAAATAAGAAATGGATATCAAACGACTTTAAAAACTGTACTTTAAACCATTGTCCAATGTAAAGAAATCATAGAACAATGTTGAGCCTTTCCACCGGATGCTTAGTTAGTGAAAATTACTACAAGAGGTCACCCAAGGCTATCCAGGAGTTCTCTAAAGAAAAAATAGCATTTAAACACAACAAGCATCACTCCCCTCAGATTTTTGATCATAAATTAAAGAACAAGTAAAAAAAGAAAACAGCTGCATCGGCAGAAGAGTTCCAAGGTGAAAACCAAAAATGAGCAAGAAGAACATAAGACCAAAACTCTATTTTGCCCCAAAAACAATCCCTGAAGTTGTTTGGAAAACCATTCTGTGTGCTGACAAGACAAATTGGAATATTTTGAAAAAGCATATCTCATTTAAAATAACACTTAGACAGCACTTTAGAAAAACGGCATTTTATAAACAGTCAAATATTGTGGTGGTGATGTGATGACCTAGACCTGCTTTGGTAATTTAGTTCCTGCATAAGTTCATAAAAATTACTTTGAGAAGCATGAATTTTGCTCTCAAATAATACTCCTTACTTAAGTTATGTGGTAAGAGAATAAAATAAATCACAATATTGAATGCACTTCAAGTTGGCTTGAAAAATCTGGCTTTTAAAAGGCCTAGTCAAACTTAAATTCAAATAAGGTAGAGTAATATAATATATAACTGTAAAACATGTTAAGCTAAACCTTAACTTTTTTTCTAAATTGAAAATTAAATTTAAATAAAAGAAAAATTTACCAGTTACTAAGAAACGCTTTACTTGATGATAAACTTGTTTTATTAGATTAAACTTTTGTGACAATAAAGCACCAGAAGCAGAAGAAATCTTTAAGAGAATGAATCCTTATTTACAGCACTGTATCCGATCATAAAGAATCCCATAAAAACCATATCACCCTCACCATTTTCTTGCCATGCCTCCTGAGCCAATCCGTCAATGAGGGATAATATTCTTATGCGTGAATTTAAGAGAGGAAGCGACATACTTAAGGTTAAATGTGTATTTCTCATTTATTTATAATAATTTTAAAATTAAAACAAAAGAAACCAGATGTTTTTGGAGCTCTAAAAAGAACAGATACTATTAGGTTGCCTAAAGCATTTAAATCTTATATGGCCTGGTACCAGACTGAAACTTTTGTGATTTTGGTATGGCTTATACCCTGCCACCCTCGAAATTATAAGTACCCCAATCTGGCAACCCGTTAAAAACTTTCTAGAGGTTCTCCTGTTCTTTCAATTGGTAAAGTTACATAATTGCAACTCAGGAATTATGTAACTTTGCATGTGGGCCCTATATGGGTTTTGCTCAGATGTGGATTTACAACAGAAGATCTAGTTGGGTTTATCAATTACATTCTATATTCGCAAAATCAGTTAAGACCTTTGTTTTAAGAAAATCGAAATCTAACTATCCAATACAGTTGGGGAAAATATGTCGACATGTTTTACGCTGACTAGACATGCATCGGACCTTAAGTAAAATAGAATATGGTTAAAAAGTCTACGAATTGTTATATAAACTTAGTAAAAGAGGGATTATTACAAGCTTTTGCTTCTGTTAACTGTGACGGTTAAAAATAATTCAGAAACTGAAAATCATTTTCAACACAGAACTGTTATAGGCAACAAAATGTGGAAAGGAGAGTCACTCTATCTAATGGAAGCATGTTAATGGAAAGTTGGGTGGAGGAAAAACAATCACAAAAAGGATAAAAGTCTTTTAAGGCACTCTTCACTAAAGGCTGTGTTAAAAGCTGTGCTGACTACCTAAGCTGTACCACAGGCTAATTGCTACCATGACCACAAGTCATTCATACAAAGTGAGCCTCAACTATGTACTGCATAAACTACAAAGAACAAAAGCATACTTTCAGTTTGTTTTGATAATATTGCTACTTGTCTTGTCTTCAAATATAATGGTGACTAAATAGGGAGTTTTCAAAAGCTGAATGCTGTAATAATTTCTAAATAAATAAGTGCTAAATAAATAAATAAATTGCCTATTAAGATATTGTATGATTTTAGGATTTTCACTTCTTTAAAATAAATTGTTGAATAAAATAAGTTTTTGGTATTATTTCTACTTTGAGATGCAACCAAGCAATAAACCCTGCTGTTAATATGTAGACATTCCCATTTAGGTAATATTATTTATCACATTTCATACATAAATTCAACCCATTTGTAAATGTTATTTAAGATTTCAATGGTTCCTTTCGTTGTTTTTTCCTAATGTAGTCAGTCTGAGAATCAATAGGCCGAGATGACGGCCTACAGAGAAAAACAGCCATCATCAGCACCATAATGACATTGCTTTGTTTTGTAATCTGTTATTCCACTTGTTCCGATGAAGCTACTGAGAAAAAAAGCCATGCAGAGCTACCACACGTGCCATCAGAGAAAGCAGAGAACCCCGCGGGCTTAGATGGGATAAAAGATCATAAGCTGTAAAACAATAACATCCCGACACGATCAAATGCAGATGCCCAAAGTTGGACACGTCTCCTTACCTGGTCCCGTGGAATGCAGGGCAGCGAAGTCCTGCGATGGGACTTGCTGTTGCTCTGACTATGAGCCATCATCTCCGAGGCCGCTATGGAGCTGGACCTCCGTCTCCTTTTGAAGACAGGGATGTCCTCCTCCTTCGCCCCGGTCACAGAGCCACAGCACCCCGTCCCGCTGGTCCCTGAGGCCGGCAAAAGCCGGTCAGCATAACTCGCAAGCAAAACCCCCAACAGCCCCAGTAGGTAGGCCAGGTAGGGTCTCCAACTGGCCCGGACCCTGCTCAGACAGAGAGGAGACGCGGCCCTGATGACGCTAATAAAGACGAGGATGGACACTCCCTGTCCCGGCCGGACGACCAGCAGAGCCCCGCCGCCCAGGCACCCGAGGACTACCAGGGCTGCGGTCAGGGATGACAACTCCTCCGCGCCGCGCAGCAGCGACTGCGCTGCGGCTTCGCCCAGGTGGCACACCGCTATCAGGAGAAGCGTGCTCCGGATCAGCAGCCCGCAGCGAATTAAGCAGAGCCAGACCCAGAAGAAGGCACATACGAGTGTAAAAACGGGCGAGACGCAGTGACACGCACTGAAAAGCAGCTCCACAGCGCAGCCCGCCGCTGAGTAGAAACGAGAGCCGACGCAGCTACTATTTCCGCTGCTCCTGCCTGCATCCCACTCGACCAATGTGAGCAGCAGAGCGACGAGAGTGGAGACGGTGGCGACGCAGACAGCAGAGGACACTCTTCTGCAAGTCCATGTCGCGGAGAGTCTCAGCCACGACTCCCTCCGCTCGTCCCGGTGCAGCGGAGTGGCACATGTCTTCACGTAGCCGCTGCGCTCCAATGCTGCCCGGGGATGTTTTTCATGAGAGCCTCCCGATGAACTTGTGTCACTGTCTGACTCCAAGGACATCTTTATCACACAAACTTGTGTTGATGCCTGCCCAGCGATATGACAGATTGATTCACTTTTAGTGTTAGTGTTTCATTCACATGTTCCATATTCATCTGTGCACATACTGGTTACTGATGCTCTCCCGATCACGTGTAAAATAGTACGAATCATTTCTGCACAACTTTTCTCTGTTCTTTGGTTTATAACTTCCCTATTACACCCAGAATTACCTCTGGAACTCGAGCAGTGAACCAAAAAAGGCAACCCCTGGCGTTTCACACATCTAGGCCACTGCCTCAGCTCCTCCACACAGCGCCCTCTCTCCCTCAGCCTCTCTCTCCTCTTCTCTCCCCACCCACCAGACATTATCCCCTATTTTGTGCCGCTCCGTTGATTACTCCATCACGTTTCAGCTGTGCTCAGTCTGCAGTCTGCCCTGGATGTGGCTTCAGTCCGCAGTGGATGCATGCCATGTTTACGCAAAGATCTCTCTGGTTGTTCTGGAAGATGGAGCGGTCTCATTATGGGAATTACTGTACTAATCATGTGATACATTTTAGGAGCAGAGCGCAGTGAGGGGAAAGGACACCAGAAATGGCTACTGATACTACTCTACATTAAACAGTAATATGTGTTACAGAAATGTCTAAACCCCCAGAATAAAATGTAAGAAAATATCCTGACAAATAAATACACAACCTCTCTTTACATTTCTCACACCAGTGTCCCAAACTTAACTGATTATAATGTGATAATAGATTTTTTTTGGTGTTAGACAACAAGAATCATTTTAATATTGTCCCCTATATGTAGGAAAACAAGTACAGAATAGCTGTGTTTTTATGATTTATGGAGAGAATTCAACGAATTAAATTTATTTCATTTAGGGCCTAACCAAGACCCTTACCGTATCCATTACCAACCTAAACTGAATTAATATCTTAGTTCTAAACCTAAACCCAACCCAAAGAGGAGAACTTTATCATATAGGGACCAGTTGAATGTCACCTCCACAATGTGGAATATTTTACAAAACAGCTACCTCCACATTAAAGGTAAAACAACATCACAAACTCACAAACACAGACATAATATGTCTCTCTATCTTTTCAGGCCCTTTCCATTAACCTTTATTAATTCTTAACCCATTTCTACAGTCCAACCGTGATCCTTAGTCTAAACGTTACCATTATGGGTTCATACCGAACACTAATCCCAACCTAAACTCAATTGAAACCTTGGTACGAAAGTTACTCCTAACCCTAAAACAGTAATTCCCCTCATGGTGTCCTAGCACTGGGCATAAAACTACACATTTCACTTGTTTAATCTATTTTCTACATAAATTCTGCTCCTCTGAGTTTTGTTAGAACATTAATGAATAAGTACCAGGAGAGACATGTCAAGAATTATCAAAAGTCTAAAATAGGAGAAGTTTAAATAGCAACCCAAACTGACAGCATGAATAAGGAACACTAAGTCTGTTAATCACACAATCTGGAGTGTTAAATGTAGTGAAAGTAGAATGATATATACCTCTTTTTTAGGTGTAAGGAGGCTTTTCAGTATTGATGGTAATATGTATCGGGCTAATTAACGGAAAAATAAAGAAGAAAACTATTTAGAGACAGCAAAAAACCTTAGACTGGAGCACAGGTTTGTCTTCCAACATAAAAATAACTCTAAATAAGTGGCAGTGAAAAAGGGTTTAGACCAAAGTTTCTTGATATCAAAGTTTAGACCAATAATGAGAATGTGTTCTCCAACTAAGCTTGAAGTGTCTGATAAATTGAATCAAAAAAATATTTTTGTCTTAAGATGTGTGAAGCTATAGCTAGTTAGCATAGCTATCATAAAGTACACCCATTGAATTCAAAGCAGGATTGGCTGTTAAACCAAAAGCGTTTTTACCTCCTAACTCACAATTATACAATGATTTTTATTGATCATTTAGCAGTCCTGCATATAACATGTAAAAAAAATAAATAAAAACTTTTTTTGTTTTACAGTTTTTAGCAAAGAATATTACACTAAGATATATCTATGAAGCACCACTACCCCAGTTACTAAAAGCTCTGCTGATACTTTTACAACCTTCTCTCTCCTGTAGAACGAGAGTCATTGTTTTTTTCTATATCGTTTGACAATTTAGAAATGTTCACAGGTTATAAGGGGCTGTGGTTAGTAGTATTCTTGCCTTAAATCTTGGCCCAGGGTCTTTCTGTATGGAGGCACTTTTCTCGCTGTAGATTGGTTACTTGATATTGTCCTTAGGTATGGAGTTCGTTTTGTGTCTTTGTGTTACCCAGAGGTTGACTGTAGACCTTTATAGAATGTGCCCTGCTCTCACTGGATGATGGCTGAAATAAAAAAAAGCTATTTCCAACACTGCAAGGACAACTGGATATAGATGTCTGATGGTTGATTGGATGAAGCATCAATAAAGAGTTCTTTGACCAAACTTGACCCTACAGCTTTTCTGCAGGATGTAGGTAGATGGTAGAATTATGTTTTTTTTCCAATAAAACTTTCAAACCCTGCATCTTTTTCCTTGGCTGTTACTTTATAACGTCTCCCTTTAGAAACAATCAAGCATTAACAAGTGTTTCATGCTGAAAGATGAAAAACAGAGATTGAAACATCTGAATTTCAAGCATTATCTTAAAATACCAAATGATAAACTTTCATTTAAAATATCATTGTGTTTCAAAGAGTTCAGGATGCTATGCCCTTTAAAATGTTCCTATGGACTCAAGAGGGGAAAACAACCCTTCAGCATCACATACTTCCATAGTTTGTTATAGAAAGTCTACTTTTGGTCTAATTTGAGCAAAACCCAAGAAAATCCCAAGAAGAATTTCTTACACATCCACATATTTATGCCTTTTTCTGGTATGCCTCCAATAAACTATTTGGTATAGATAAAGGGCATATCATCGAATGGTTTCCTGGTATTTATTACAGCTTCAGTACATTTTTCCAAAGTGATTATGACAAAATAATTGAAAATATAGACACACAAAAAAGAAAGGAAAGCAGAAAACATCTTATAGATAAAGATTTTAAAATTACTTTGGATTAAAGTCTCATATCACATCATCCTTTTCATCTCTGTGGCAGTACAAAGAGCAAGTTAGTAGTCTTCCCTCGCTTGCCCTACATTTTTGAGAGGATTTTAAAGAGGCCCACGCAATCATATAAAGCTACTCAAGTCTGTCATTTCTTTCTGACCTATTAATAATTCACAAAAGACAAACAAATACCATCTCTATGCAAAAGCAAGCATTGCAATTGCTGGATTATCTCTGAATTGTTAGGGAAAAAATGTCTAAAACATCTATCGGAGTACAAATATGTCAGGGATGTTTGAAAAATTTAATTGTGTTGTTACATACATAAGCAGGGATGTAACATGGGGCACTGTTTTGTGGATTGTCTTTTTATGCAACATGAGTCAGAATAATAGGTCGAGTGCTATCAGTGTATAAATCAATGTTCTATTTATTACTAGTTTTGGTCCATTTTAACTTGCAAGAGAATGAAAAGTCATGTGTTCGAGTTACTCTATCCTGTTTTACAATCTTATAAACTTCCAACATCCCATTTATGGATATCATTGTTCCCTTAGTAAATGTCACCTGAAAGTCATTTAGTTGTGTGGAGGAATATGTAATAAACCAGGTTCAGTTCTGACTTTAATGTGTTATGAATCATATTGGGCAAAGGTGGCCATAAGAATAACATTTTTGTTTCCTTTTCCTTGAGGAAAATTGCCCAAACTTATTTCTCTGACTGGCTTTTAGGAGGAAATATTATTACAGTGGTCTCAAAGTCAAATCATTGAGAGCCGCTGTATGACAACTTTTTGAGTTTGAAATGAGTATTTTTGATATTGAGGAACTTGTTTCATAGTTTGCTCATCTGCACTGCCTTTGTAACTGCACCTACGCTGCACCATGTTCGATGTCAGTGAACATGATATGCATTCCTTGAGGCACCCGCACCACAGCTGCACCGTGTTCAGTGGGCACAAAACCTCTGCAACAAGAAAATTGCAGACGTTGTGATTTGTGCCAATAGTTTGATGTTCGATATCTCAGAGAATATTTTAACAAACACAGGAGAGAGTCTGACCCTAGAAAATTTCAACATACACTTTTGAGCCATAATGAGGTTAATAAGAAATATAAATCTGATTATTGAAGGAGAATTTCATTTGTCTGCTTAATTAAGTTGAAGCTCTTAAGGTTAAGATGATTTTCAACAGACCACAAAATGTAGACCCCAAATTAACCAAGAGACCCAAATGACTGACACCTTCTCCATACAACCCCACTATTGTTTTAACAAAATTTTGACCCATATTTTCCAGTCTCATCAAATTAACCACCAAACCGTATTAGAAATCATACATTAACTTAGGTCTTCATCCTACTGTTTCAATGCTTTTAGTGACATCTTTCCTTAAGAAATCTTTGACTGTTATAAATATTAAACATGTCCTTTTGCCAAATGTTTTCCCTCAAATCCTAAAATCAGTGATCATCAAATTGCTTTTTTAAAAAAAGGTTTAACTTGGACAAGCCACCAATGCAGAACTACAGGCTCATCTCAAACCTCCTTCACCATCCTAACAAAGACCAACAACCTTCACTGTCTTTCAATCAGGCTTCGGTGCTCACCACAGTACAGAGTTGTCAAGGTGTTTATTGACAAGCACAAAAATGCAGATGGATCTTACTGCAGCATTCAAAACTATCGATAAGTCTATTTTATTAGACCGGCTGGAAAAATGGGTTGACCAGCTTAGATCCCACTTGAGAGACCAGGACTTTGTTGTTTCTGTAGGTAATTTTACAGCAGAAGCCACAAAAATTTGTTGATCATAGGGCTCCTCCAAGTCACGCTCCCCCTAACTCAGATTATGACAAACAACAATATAGCCACCTGTATGGCAAGACACAGAGTAGGATGTACTTCCTCAGGAGGCTGCGATCTTTTAACATCTGCAGCAAACT
>JAUZNJ010031698.1:0-14086 GCA_034780135.1 Jordanella pulchra | reverse complement strand
TCCAGCCCAGGAGACCCACGGCGCACTCTGCTGGAAGAAAGATGGAGCGGCAGGCTCCGGATCCCAACACTGTAGGCATCACTTGATGAAAAGCCTAGCTGCTGGACGGGTGGCATCCGCTGGCATAGCTATAATGTACATCAACTTTGAACATGTAGTTAAGCATGTCTCAAGTGAGCGGGAAGAAACAACATGCCAGGTGTTTTCTGTTTCAATGACTGCTGGTTTGAAATCGCTAGATTAAAACAAATGTTGAAATGTATAGCTCAACCTCAAGTAACATCGGGCAACACATGTTAAAAGGACATTCAGCTCTTCGCAATAGGAGAGTAGACACTCTCCGGCCATGGAAAAAGTAAGCCATAGTTGAAGTGCAAGGAATCCTACATTTCAGCTCACAACTTTTAAATTGGAAATTGGTTGCTTTAGGATACAGTTTGAGCTAAACCTTGAATTCTGCTTGAATTACATAGTCTGAGAAAAACCTCTTTTATTACATTTACCGTCAAGAAGTAGGGAAAAAAATTTCAGCAGATTTGATGGTTAATTAAAAGTGACTCTGCGATGACATCACAACTTGTGTGTACATGGCACATCTGCAGTGTTGGAGGTAGAGCTTCGGATGATACATGTGTGGGTAGACCAAACAAAACCACATTGGTTCATTTTACTTCTGCAAACATAAAATTGCCACTTTTAAAATAAAGGGGCCATTGTATGCAAAGTATAACAATGTTTTGTTTTATTTCCAAAGTATGGAGTGTAAATTTACATTGAAAATGCTTGCTATATAAATTACTTTTACTGTGGGAAAAGTGTGCAAAGTCTGTGCTACCTCTCAGTCTAATAATTGGACTGCTACACAATTTATGATACACACATTTTTGTCAAACATATTCTTTATTATATTTTTTGAATATGATGTTAAAAGCACTGGTCCTTTTTGACAAAGAGATTAATATGCGTCATTGTAAAATAAAATCTTTTCAATTTAAGAGCCAAAGAAAAAGTATTCTTGTAGTGTTGGGGTGACTGAAGGTCTTCATTAATTTGAAGACATTTAAATCCCCCCCATATATACTTTCTACAAATAGGGATACAAATATAGGAATAGGAACAGCTTTTTCAATAAATACTTTTAATAATATAAAAAGAATGCTAACATGTTTGCCATTATCTATTCCTGATGCCTTTTCACAAAATGAAAGTTGGAGGCTTTATGCATCTTTTATTATTAGTAAGCCTGCTTTTTGACTAAACTTGGATATTACAAAGGTGATATAACTACGATGACTTTTTTGCTAACATTTTTCATTGTACATCAACAGTTTCCACGTGGTTAAACATATTCTTTGAATGTTATGACAGCCTATATTGTGCAGGGTGCTTTTATCCCCTGACATATTGGTTCTAGATTGTGTAAGGTTTGGGTATACACATTTTAATGAAAGAAGTCATTGCTAGATTTTTTTGGTTTTTGTTTTGAAATCATCAGGATGGTGCTAATATACCTTCCATTAAACAAGGACCTTAAATATCTAAAATATGCCTAACACCAGCCCTGGGGAATCAGATTTACCCACACCTGCTACAAAGTCTGAGAGCTAAGAATATTCTTGGCTTCCAGCCTGACTGGCAGTCACTGCATATTTCTGAGTTATAGTTTATAAAGAAGTATTTTTCCAACTATAATAAGTATGACCTGGAGGCTCAGGAGACCATCTTTTGAAGTTGCAACAGCTTCATCAAAACGTGTAAGATCAATGCCTTTTTACCAAATTCAGGCAGGTTAGTTCAATTTTTGGAAAAAAATTAAAGCTATTATCTAAATCTTTTGCACGTTGTACTGAGAGGCATAGCCCCTGTAGACATAACTCTTAGATTTACTTATCTTAGAAATAAAATGAAGTATGCTCACATTCGTTCAACCAGTGAGAATGTGCCTCATCATCCACATTTCTACAAATGTCAGTATTCAGACATTATGTTTTGCATGGATTTAGGGTATTTAAAAAGATTGCTGTTTTACATTTATAATTATTCTGCCTCTGATTTGTGTTGTTTAACTTTTTGCCATCAAAGTTCTGCAAGAACACTGTATCCTCTTGTACAAAGTTACACAGAGTTAAAACTCATAAAATGTGCTTTGAATAGGATGCCTTTCATTGTCCCCCATAGACAAGCATAATAAGATTTAAAAACAAAGAACAGGGCTGCACAGCAGAGAAGGTTCAGGGTTCGATTCCCAGCCCAGGGTCTTTGTGCATGGAGTTTCCATGTTCTCCCAGTGTACGCATGGGCTCTCTCCGGGTACTCTGGCTTCCTCCCACAGCCCAAAAATATGACTGTTAGGTTAAATGGCCTCTCTATATTTTCCCACAGCAACACTGATGGATAAGCGGGAGAAGATGGGTGGATGGATGGAAAAGAAAAGAATAACAATAATATATGGTAATTTTATTTTTTTTTATGAGTAAAAAATTCTGGTCTACATAGAAAAGACCACATTATGTTGTTTCTTTACTGTTTTTTTTAACAGATCAAAATAATGCATATGATTATGTGCTTAGGAAAAAATCTTCTAGGAAAAAGCTTCTATGTAAGTTCAAACAATCTCTAATTGGCAACCACTATGATAAAGTTGTGGTCGCTTCTAGAAGGTTAAACACACCATCATGCTCCTCCACTTTTATTTCCATCATTATTTACACAACCATGTAAGGCCTCTGTCAGAAAAATGGAGGCGTATGTCAAACGAAGTGTTTGAACAAAGATTCAGCTCTGTTGTTTTATTTATGAGCTCAGTTATGTGTTGTGCATCAGGAAATAGAATAAGCACAACACTGTAAAACCTTCAGGATCTGAAATAATAGTTTTCTGCATCACTGTTACATCATATTTTCAAATATTTAGTTGTTTGTTGCTGCACCTTTAACTCCCGTAAATTTACAACGCATGAAGTATAGGGTAATAAAACAAGCAAATTAAACCTAAACCTGATGGGTGTTTTATTAAGTGACTGCAAAGCCATTGACTCAATGAATCAGATGGGTTTTCCTAGATAGAAAACTTTTAACTTATTCATCTGTATGATTTGATTGAATTGTCTCGATAAAGTGCCTTGAGATGACATGGGTTTTGAATTGGCTCTCTACAAATAAACTAAGCTGATATAAATTGCACTAGAAAGATGAAACACCGTGTTTGTTTTATTGTCTTTAGGGTTATGTGGAAAATGTATTTTTCAATTAAATTTTATATTATGTTAATGTTTTGATAGCTATCTTCTCACTTTAGTGCTTGCGGTAACCAGCAGTAACCAGCTATGTCAATACCAGCTTGGAGAATCATTATAGTCACCATTAAATAGCCCAAATTAATTCAATAGAGTTAAAAATGTAGACTTCATTTAATTATAATAAGTAATCAAACATAGAAGAGACACTTATAAAGATAGAAACTTAAGTATGATAAGAATGTTCCTTTGAAATTGACAGATTATTCTGTAGGAGAGATCCTGTCCCCTGGTGGACATGTTTGGTCACTTCCTCCTCCAGTATAAGCCATGTCAACTTTGCACATGCTCAGCACATCACAGACATATAATCTATTACTCCCCAGGCAGGCTTACATCTATGTGTTGCCAGACTGTGAAAACTGAGATTTCACTTTGCAGCAGAATTTGTCATGTCTTCTGTACTTGATGTGTATTTATGGTAAATTCTGAGGTTTACATAAATCAACCATGAAGACTACAAGGCTGAGGTGGGTTGGCATCACATGTGATCAGAAAATAGATCCATGGTCTACTGTGCTACAATTAGATTCCTCCTCAGGGGTGATTCTTATATTTGCACTAAACCACAAACCATAAAGATACTAAATTATATTTGAAACATTAGGTTCTAACTTCAGTCTAGATTCTAAAAAAGTGTGCCTTTAACCAGAAACTCTTGATTTGTCTTATTTTCAGGGTAATGAAAATAAATGCATCCCATCTTCTGTATTTTTTTTCAGATAAACAACTAAAAAATCAGTTCAGTGCAAAGAGAGATTTTCTTTGCAAATAATTCATGCTTCAAAAGCAAAAAACGAACAAAAAAAAAACTTGTAGTGAGGATTTTAGCAGCGCAGCTGGATCTCTATTATAAGCTGCCTTGAACTAAAAGGACTGCCAGCTCTAATCTAGCCAGCATTTACAAATTATCAAAACATCATGGTTCTTGACATGATTTCTTCCAGCTATCATTTGTTCATCAAATGCTTATTTTGCACCACT
This sequence comes from Jordanella pulchra, assembly GCA_034780135.1. NCBI lineage: Eukaryota > Metazoa > Chordata > Actinopteri > Cyprinodontiformes > Cyprinodontidae > Jordanella > Jordanella pulchra. Next base: position 9,807 of record JAUZNJ010031698.1, on the reverse strand, counting down.
TTGCACCTCACAAAATGACAATGGTGGAAATGTAAATGGCTAAGAATGATTTTCATTGGACTGTGGAATCATAAATAAAAAGCTGTTAATTCTGGTACGACACTACTAGAGATTTCAGGAAAAATAAAAATAAAATGCTGCCCCCACAATGTTGTCATGCTGCCCCATAGGTGAGTGATTGTATACATTTCAAAATCTTTTAGTTTTATAAAGTGAATAAAATATTTTGGCCGTCAGCAGTTTCCGATATCCTCAGCTTCACAAACATGAGTATGTTGTTATAGTTACAATGATCCAACACATAAATGTAGCGGATAGCAGTAGGTTTTTCCTGACTTATTATTACCTTTATTTAAAAGTTTTGGAAATTTTAAGTTATCCCTGTTCTTGTCTTTATATTGTGTGTCTTGTTTTTTATCCTTTGTTAAAGCACTTTGTGATTGTTGCCCTAAAACCTGTTATGATCACAGTTTTACTTATTTTATTTCTCATCTTAACAATCACCTGCTGCAGGTCTCTGAAACCACCTGACAAAACATTTAATAAATGAGCAAATAAATACCCAGAAAGCAGGATACATTTCAATGAAGACACAAAACTGTTCATACAAAGTTTTAATACATTTCTTTTTCCAGAGCTGTAAAAATGTTATGAATAATCCAGCTGAAGGTCTCAGCACCAAAAATCTTTCAACAGATGTCAAAAGAGGATTGCATGAAAGATAGAATGTGTGTCCTCCAAAACTACAAACCTTTTGTGGAACAGGGAGTGAAAATCTTTGAAAAAAGAATAGAAGAACTCTGAATTTGCAACAGCATACAGTATGTGTACAAGCTGTGATATTTCTCATAGCTGTGATATAGGGCACCAACAAGTTTTACAATATTACTTTTAAATGTGTGACATTTCTTTTCATTTGCAAATGCTTTACAAATCCATTGGGTTTTCGGCGTTATCTATCAGGAAAACCATCTACTATATGTATATCATTGAAATAGGGATTCATCCAGAGACTCCTTTCTCATGAGGTTAAAAATAGTTTAAGGTTTTTTCTAAAACATGTAGCTAATATGTTGATATTTACAATACCAATCCTTAGTTGATTTAAATTGAATGCAAGATGTGTTAGGTGAATTCTCTGAATTAATCTTGACATTTAAGTTTTTATTTTTAAACTTGTCTAAAGCAAATAGTTGGACTTACTGTGAAGTCTCTCTTTATAGATATTATGCAAATGCTGTAATGTTCAGAGGACCTGAAATTTCAGCCAAACACATTGCATGTTTTGAAGGATTTATTAAAATGAACTCTGGTGGGAAATAAGAAACAGCTAGGAGGACTCTCAGTAACAGCTTTTACAAGTCTATGTGGAGAAAGAGAATCCTAGTAGTAATTTTTTTGGCTCCAAATGGATCCAGTCAACAACAGCCAACAGGCAGATGTCATTGTTGAAGACAGGATTCTGGTATAATCAGAAAGCTTTTATCTCAGCTCTTGGCAGGATCATTTAGATCTTAAGAAAGGCTGTGGGTAAAACATCAAGACAGCTGGAGGAAGAGCTTAGCGGGTGTACGATTTTGTCTACTTTTTTGTAGGTTTATTTTGGTGAAATAAAGAAATGATGTAAGGATCAGTTCTAGTTATGGATAACTGGTTCGACTTGATATGGATGCACAACTGCTCCTCAATTTTTTTATTTTTTCTAAGTAAAGAATTTAGCAAAGTCGTTGCTGTAGAGTAGTTCAGATGATGCAGTCACAGGAAGCCTTGTTAACCAGTTGACCATGGCAAATAAGACTTTAGCGTTGCTAATGTTTTTGCTCATGATGAAGAAAGATTCTTTTGCATTTTTTAGTTGTTCGTTATATCTGTGAAGTCTCTCTTCATAGATATTATAGTGAACCTGGAGTCCAGACTTCAGGCTTTTTTAGGACTCTTTTTTTTCACTTTTGACTGGTGGGGCGCTTCTGAACAGAGACCTTTCCTTCCCAGAGTTTGCCTTTACTTTAACTAGAGCAACTGAGTCAATGATGTTGAAGATTTTCTAATCTTATCAATAAAGTTAACGGGGAAGATGACAGTAGAGGATCAAATCTAGTGAAAGGTTTCACTATCGACATCCTTCTTCTTTCTTTGGCTATCTAAGTCGTTGGAAATCATGCTTTAAAAATAACAACAAAGTAGTCAGATAGGGCAACATTAGTTGCAGCCACTTTAGACCCTTTTGTGAGGATAAAGTCCAAAATATGTACCTGTTTGTGTATTTTTCACATAGTTCTTTTGCACTTCTGTCTTTGAGATTGGCATTGTCAATGCTGAAGCCTCCCACAATATTTAAGTCAGATTCAACATATATGACAGATTAAAGGTAATTAAAATAACAAAAAAGGTTATTTATGACTAAGGAAGCCTTTTAAATATATTTAAGAAAATGGTTCCAACTGGGCTTTTTAACCAGAGAGCCAAATCTTCAAAAGAGTCCATTAAAAATGTAAAAAAAAAAAAAAAACATAAAGAAATAGATTAATAAATTAAACCATGTTTATGTAAAAACTATATATTATCAAGATTAGGGTTAGAAATTAAATCATTAATTAAAAAGGATTTTCCTGACAGGAATCAAGGTTAAGTAAACAACGTTTATATGACTAAGTGGCTTATATTAACTCGGTTGTACCTACCTCTTATCGTTTCAGCCTAGTTCTTTCTGAAAAGCATTAGCACAGAGATTTTATGACTATCTTCCATCAGGAGCCTAAGTTTTTCCTGGAATTGATCATTTTGGATGCCGTTACCACTGGGGCCCAAAATCTGTCGCAAAGAAATGATTTGAACGACCTGATTTGAAGGAGATTGAGATCAGGAAGCAGTGGGGGGGCTCTGCGGCCCTTGGAAGACGCTGGTCTAGTGGCAGGACTCTGTCCATGGGGGGTGCTGTATGGGGAAGACGTCAAGGTTAATTAGGTTCAAATCTTAAAGACTTCTCTCATGTTGTTATTGAAATCAAGCGATGCAATAAACTGGGCTCAGTGGGGAGACGCTGGATTTATGTGCAGACTGGGCCAGGAACGAGTGGGGGGGTGGGGCTCCAGCTGAATCTGGTTTTTGGGAAGGAGAATAAATGGGGGCATCCATATTCCTATTGAGCAGGACGTGCAATAAGCTATTTGCCACTTTTCAAGCATGTGGAGCAGGAGGCCAGTCACTCTTTGTCCGTGTCTAAATAATCCCATGTAATGTCAAGGCCCCCCCTAAGTATTTTCTTGAGCATTTTTCTGAGCGTTTGGAACCAAACCTGAGCCTCCGATTTTCACTCCAGTAATGTTTGTGTGCATCCTTCTTTAAATGTAACCACCTACATTCCAGTTCCCCGTGTTTATTTTCTCAAGCGAACTTACCTCCTCTGCTCCAAATACCTCTGCTGATATCTGTATTACCTTCCCATGACTGGTCTCCGCTCCACTGGGTCCTCCATGAAACTGTGATATTGTCTACTGTGCTACCTGTCCACCCAGTACTAATGCAGTCTCATTTTTCTTTGGACTCATCGCCTTCTATGAACCCAACAAACCATCAATCACTTACCGGATTTGTTGCAGCACAACCCTGTTGATAACTGACCTTCCCCTGTGCAGACCTTGTAAACTCATCTAAGTAATCCATTCATCTCCTCCCCTCTCTGTTACTTGGATTTCCATATCACCTCTTTTTCTCTTCCAGAGCTCCAGGTTCCACATGCTGCCATTTTCCCCAGGATCTGATCCACAGTTACATCATAGTCATTGGTTCTCTGATTCACTGTTGCACATTCAAAATTGTACTCAATATACTTCATCTCTCTGATTCCTGTCCTTCTGATAGCTTTTCTTGCATGTGGGTCAGAATCCTCAACAAAACCATGGTGGAACCAACTGCTTCACGTTAAGTGGTTTCTAACTGCTGAAAAGGATTCGTTGATGAGGTTCTCCAACAACAACTTTTTAAGATATTTTATTATCCTGGAGGTGGCAAAATAGAATTGAGTTCATCCTTCAGTTTTAAACTTCACTGTTGTTGTAGACTTTTAATAAGGGTAAGTTTATGTCTGTAGCTATTGTGCTGTCACAATTTCCAAACATAAAAATTGACATTGTTCAATGGCATATTCTCTTGCCTTACATATCTTAAAGTTTAGCTTGCAAGGTCTTCCACTGTGTTACCATATATTTATACCCTTGTTAAGCCTGAGTTGATGGCTTAATAATAATAGAGTGCAAATAAGTGCAGGACAATTTAATAAGGAAAAATAAAATAAGAGGATGTTTTTGTAAAAGTCATGAGTTCCTCTGATCAGCCTTAAAATGTAAAGTATTACCCGAAAAAAGGCTTCTGCTACATTATTTTATACAAATTTTCAGGTAAGTTAAAAAGCCTGGAACATTTCCTAATGTTGCTCTTTGAAAAATAATTCACACAGAGAGAAGAAAAAGTAGGACATCTTTTATTCTACAGTAACATTTCCAAAATTATTTCTCAAGTAAATATAAGGTATCAACCACATTTGGCAAACAAACCCTCCAGCTTTTGTATGAAAATGGATTCAGAACAAAGCAAGCTTGCTCGGTTCAGTCTTTTGTACCCATCACCCATTTCCCCAAAGTAACACTGTAGGAGGGGAATTGTAATCAGTGGGGTACAAAATTAAAGCAGTGGATTAAAGCCAAATTACTTTCTTAAACAAAATAGGTAACTATATCAGCAGCAGGTGGTCTTCACACATTTCAGACAAACAGCCCACACGCACACACTGGCAAACACACACACACACAACAATTACATCATATCCCTGCAACTAATCAGGATTTGATTCCCCCGAAAACAAAGAATACAGATAAACACTGTCCTGTTGTGAATAATTACACTAAATTAAGTATGCATACTGAATATGATCAAAGTTATCTGTTAAAAACACATATAATATTCATTAAAGGATATAATAAAAACACCCTAAGTAAACTAATCTCGATCACAAAAGATAAAAATACGTGTGTATGGGTGTGTGTGGGGGGGGTGTTGGTTCATGTGCTACATACAGAAAAACTTCAAATTGTTGTGTGTAACCTCTAACCTGAGAAAAAAGAGGGGTGAGAGGTGTGTAAATGAGCTCTTTTTAATTTTGTCTCTCCTATAAAATGATTAAACGTGAATTTGGACAAGGATTGTATCTGTAAAATAGCAGAATAGGCAGTTTTATTGAAATATCCAAATTTCACAGAAAAACACTTCTATAGACACTTTTTCAATTACAGCTGAATCACATCAGCATCAGATGTTTATGGGGTCATATTTATTTGTCTTTTTATGTTTTTCTACAGGCTGACAGGTGCTGCCAATGACGAGGCCTTATTGTAACCCGATGAAACACGTCTAAGTCAAGTGATGCTGCCTCAGTTTATTGCTTGAAGGGTCTCTGATTCCAGCCACGTCCAGGGTTTGCCATGGGAGGTATCTGACTGCTTACATGGAAGGGACTTTTTTTAATATTAAACAGAATGGCGATAATACAATAATGATAACATAGATAATATAGGTAATTCAAACAATTAGCCTACAAAATAAGTTGAACCAACTACCTTATACTTTATGATTTCATTGTATTATTTATGTATTTTTTAATGATTACATGAATTGAATCAGAATAGGTCAGAGTAAATTTTTTAATCAAATAATTCAAAGCTGCAATATATTTTTTCTACATTTGTTAGGAAAATGAAAGCGACAGAGTAAAAGGGCGGGAGAAATTCATCATTTAGATTTGGCTTCATTTATTCTTTGCTTTTAAAAACATGCTAATTCTTGATCCATTTGAGCAATAAATTGTGGGTGTCAATCTTAGAGGTATTTGCAGCTTTTTACAACACTACTCCTCTTGCACATTTACTTAGACTGTCAAGAAGCCAGATCTTTTCTGGCTTTAAGAGGTAGTCTACCTGAAAGAGGAAATACTGTTGTAATATTTCCTATAAATGCTTTAGAAAAGATGTCTCTCACATGAGCTGACCTCTGCTCTGTATGTCTTCCTTTCTAACCCGTGGAGTTCCTGTTGAGCAGGAAATCTATAGCCAGCCAGAATCTGATGCCAAATGTATCAGTCCGTTCCCAATGCTCTAAATACGTGGACAGGGGCTTGGTGGGGAAGAACTTAGTTTTTACTGAGTTTAGCAATGAGTTTTTTTGCTCGAAGAAAACATTATTTTTAAAACTATTCCAAGTAACAAAACACAGGAGCAAATTTGGCTAAATTCACACAAATGTAAAGTGTGTTTATGATATCAAAACAAATTAATCTAGTTATTTCCCTTACAGGGTGTCTGGGTGTGGTTTCCTTGAAAAATAAAAAGTTGCAGTCTTTTAGACACCAGGCTATCTGAACTCCTGCTCCATGGACAATGCTACAAATACTCAAATCCCATGAGCTGTCACCCTGCTCCACCAGAGTGTGATCCACGATGGTTTTTTGCATCTTGTTGTCGAACCAAGGAGGAAGGAATAAAGGGATCTTTACTGTTTTTATTTTCCTATTTATGTGATCTAAAAGCATAATACCCGAATCAGTCTGTGATTAATTCCTCTTTTTCCCTGGAAGGCTCTGACTTATGGAGGTGAAGGTAAAGTATTTTCATACCTCTAGAGATGGTCCTTGTCAGGAACTCAGAATGTTTCTGAACCTTCTGTCAAAAAGTTGAACGTTTTTGTATGCAGTAGGATGTATCATGACTCATCTCATACACAAAATTTTCAAATTTCAATCTTATCAGATTAATCATCATTAATTATTAAAAGACAAAACTGAAGTAATAAGTATGACGCAGAAACCACCAAAACCTAATATAATAATAATAATACATCAATAAATAATAATATTACATTGCCAAGATTGCAAGCATTTAAATAAACAAACAAAAGTAACTAAAAGCATGATTTATTGCAAATGCTTTTTTTCACTTTTTCCTGCAAACAGTATTATCCTCAGATTACTTATATGATAAAATTATTTTCCATCCCAGTAAGTCAGTACAATCAGGTAAAAACGAACACCAAGGATAATTTTTAAAGTCTGGTCAGTCACTTCCTAATTGAAGACAGTATGAATGCAGACAAAATATATCACTATAATAACTGTTATACAAATAAGTAAACAACAAATGAAGACATGGTCTTATAATTGGCCTAAAAACATTAGTTTTTTTTTACTCCAAATATGAAGAAATTCACACAAACTAGAAATGTTCCCATTCAAGATTTTTTATGTGTATTTTTAAGTTAGAATGCAAACATCAAAATTTGAATTAACTTACTAAATTATACAAAAAAATCTGGAGATGAGATGCAACATCACTAAAATTAGCTTACATGATAAAGTAAGTACAACCTGCACAACTGAATCACATTCATTTTAACTTCCGTCCCCTACTGAGGTTTAGTCCACACTAGTTTGCTATCTTTACTTGCTGTTTATTACAGAAAAGAGTAACCAGAACATATTACATTACGTTTTGCATAGCTGGTTATTTTGCTCCAATGTATGGAAACACCTCTAATTCCCATTTTCTTTCTTTTGACATTTTAAAAGTTCACCAAAGGTTTGCGTGCAATTTGGATGGAAACACGGCTAGTGCTGCTTTATAAGCTGAAACTCTTCTGTTGTATGTCTTTACCAGTTTTGGACACTCTTCTATACAAAATAGCTTAGGTCTTTCAGATTCAAAAGAAAACATCAGTAAACATCAGTTTTTAGAATCCAGTCGAAGGTTCTTGACTGGGGTCTTGGGTTTTAACTCTCTTCCAAATGAAAGTGTTTTGTTTTGAAGCCGCTGGGGTTATTGTCCTGGTAAAAAGTGAACCTTAGTCTGAATCAAACATCTCAACAACTCTGAACATCACCACGCCATAAGTGCTACCAATAACTACCTAAAAATAAATGTTTGTTTTTTTTACTCATATATTTTACTTGCAATCCTGTCTTCAAAAACATTAAAATAAACAATACATTAAGCATAAATAAAAGAGGTTTCTTAGTCTTATCGATATCCAGAGAAAAGACTGTACAGTATGTTGTTTCTTATTGTCGCCTTCCAATAAAGCATTTGTTATGGGATCTTCTTTTGTATCTATGTGTAATTGTATTCTGTCAGCATGACTGTGTTGGGTTTACAGTGTAACTCATACATAAGACTGTTGTTCAATGTTCTTATAGAATGCTAAATTGTCTATGAACCTCCCACACTTGACTATTACTGGAAAATAGCTGCAAAAAGGTGCCTTGACCCAAAAAGGGAAGTTAAATCCAGGAACCTAGAGAATGGTAATGATATGTAGATTTGTATGAATTAGGAGGCAAAAATGCAGCTTTCAAACACAGAAAACTAAAATATGTTCAAGAGTAAATTTCTATTAGCTGTCACAATTTATCCCGCTTTTACGATGGAAAGGCATAAAACAAAACGACAAATACTGGCTGATTACTCATTCTTGGTTAGTTATAAAATCACACTGGTTCCACCCCACATCAAACGATCTTCCCCCATTTGTGGAAAGATGTTGAAGAATCTGCAGAGATGTAAAAATAAGCCCAGACTTCCCAATGAGTATTCTACTCACAGCTTCCTGACCTTGAGGTGAGCTTATCCCTGGCCGGTGTGCAGAGCTGAATGAATTATAATTTCCACCTATAGGACCAACCCCAGCCTTTGCCCTGACCACTCAACACCAGGCCTTGCACACCTTCTCTCAGAGTCTGCCTGAAACTACGAGGAGCTTTTTGCAGCAGTATATCAATGACCACTGAGGGATAAGGCCTTTACCAGTCAAAATATGTGGTTCAAGAATACAAAACAAGCTCTGTAAAGGAACTTACGGTAATGATTCTAGGCATTTATTTTATTGACATTAATTATTTAATGGGTTATAATGATGCACGTGCTACAGTTTAATAATTCTCTTGTCAATGTTTGTTTACTAAAAGAGGCTTCTAGGTTTTAATTGTGGTGGTTAAATAATTCATTACCACTTTCATTATAAAAATATGCAAAAGGACATTTCATCTACATGCAACCCTTTGGTAATATCATCCATTGCTACAAATGTTTGTTACAGTTACTGATATTTTGGCTTTTCCAATATTGGTCCAGTGTGTATAAGGAGGTCATGTATTCTTTTGAAAGAATGTCTAAAGAAGATGTAGCTATACTAAATGTTTGGGTTTTTGGGTTTTTTTTTTGCACAATCACATTGAGAACAATTGATGAGCTATTCTACACAATCTTATTTTCAAGTGTGCCTCATATACGAGTATGAAATCCAATGGTTGACACTCCACCTGAGACCAACTGGGGACCAGCTCTTCTCAAGCAAGTAGTGAGGAGGCTGATGACGAGCAAGTGTGGTAGGACACACCTGCATGAAACAAGCTTCAGCACAGCAGCAGATCTCCTGGTCACCCTCAGGTGGAAAACCAGTGGAAATGGAAAACACAGCAGCCCAAAAACCTTCCTCTCACATTTTTTAATTGTTTAAGTCATCTGGAGATTATATCAATGAATGAAAGATTAAACTAAAAAACAGACATGAACCGGGAACCTTGGACAGTACCTATAAAAAGAAAAAATAAGTTCGGCAGAAGATTTTTAAATACTTTCAGTGGCTGAAAAACACATTTCAATCACCAAATCCATCAAACTAAAACTCCATTCTAAATGCGCATAGGCAAAGCTGGACTATTGGGCAGAGTAGTCATGTCAAAGTGTATGTTTTCTCGGTTGATACTTT
>JAUZNJ010031697.1:0-14086 GCA_034780135.1 Jordanella pulchra | reverse complement strand
CCCCTCACTGTAGTTAGAAACTGAAAGCAAAGGTAGAAGTGGGTGGATCCAACCTGAGCAGAAGGGACAGCGTGCTCCTTCAAGTGGAGCTGGCCTTTCATGTTCTCCCTCCTCCCGGCATAATCCTCATCTGTGAAATGAGCGCTGCAGACGCGGAGATGCTTGAGAGCAGCTGGCGGTGTGTTTACATCGATCCCCAGCGCAGACAGCCACAGCACCCGGACGTGCAGGGCTGTCAGCGGGATGCGGTGAAACCTGAACGGTGAGCCAGGTTTCGCTTTATTCCCGCAGCCCGGATAAACGCAGGACAAAACCATATTTACTGTGGACCACGGGCTGGCTGCAGCTGGACCCACAAGCTCATTTCACTCCTGGAGGACCTACATTATTAGACCGGCGGAAACTTCCGGCGCACAGGGAAACTGTACGTTCAAATGTAGCCCGGAAGTTGGAACTCATCTGCGAATGACCGGTCCGCCATGTTGTGAGTGGCAAGTTTCTAGGAAAACGTTCAAGATACCGTTAAACTAATAAGATAAACCTGCCAATATAATAATTCAGACGCATTAAAACTGTGGACATTCGGATGAAGATAAACAATAGTAGATCAAAACCCAGTGTGTTTAAAATGTGCATAAAGTGATCCTAGAAAATACACAAAACTACACATTTCAGTTATGGTTAAGATCATGCACATGTACTTTTTTAAGTCGGCTAATCTTCTGGTTATATTTTATGCAAAAGAAGCTTTACTAATGATAAGCAATATAATCATGAAATGGTTTAATTAAATTCAGCTCCAGTTAATAATACTATATTAATCCCCGAAGGGAAATTCAGTCATTTATTGATAAAAACACATACATTAATATAAGCACATAATGGGATATATATATATATATATATATATATATATATATATATATATGAGAGAGAGATAGACACACATCCATAGATATCTTACATCTTACATCAATTTAAGAGATAAATTAACATAATATATTTTTATTGTTTACAATGAATATGTATTATAAATAAAAATATCTTATTACTTTCCTATGCATTATAAACGTTACTATCTGTTTATCATTATCACAGCATGTTTTTAGCAGAAAGGCCATGGGTTCATTTTTGGAAATCAGTAAATCCTCATGTTCATCAACTGGGCCAAAGCTTTATTACTCAAACAGAAACATGATTTCAGTTATTCTGCTAAAATTATAAAAATCAGTTTCAGTGAAACTTATAGAATAAAGCTTTTTATTAGAAGACTTTTTACAGTCAGAGGACAATGAAGAGGTGCAGCTGCAGTAATCCATTAAATTGCGATCAGTGTGACCATTTTCACACAAGTGGGAGTTTTTGGCAGTTTGAGGCTGTGAAGCAAACAGATGGGTTTTCACACGACGTCAAGATGGAGGACATCAGAAATGATGTCCCCACTGATCTGGGAAGGCTGCAGTCCTTCATTCATCAGAGGATAGGACTGCAGCCGGCTTTAGACTTTTTACAGCATGGACTCTTATCTTTCCAGAGGTAGATGCTCCATAAACTTTACTACACCAACGTCAGACTCAAATTTGAGCTCTGATGTCAGAGGAGGAAGCTGGTGAGGTTAGAGGTCAAAGTCCACAAATTGAATGTGGTTCTGTGCAGGAAAATTCTGTCCAAGTCTGAAGGTCTATAAGATAGAAATGATGTGGAAGCACATATTTTGCTAAGACTCCTTTCTTATGGTCTGTGGGACCTTCTGAAGCTTCAGAGATGTTATTCTGTTGTCCAGTTCATCCATGAAGCCTTCATCCACAGATTCCTCATCCCCATCTTCTCCCTCAACCTCACTGGGTAGAAAGACATGAAGCTGAGCTCGACCTGGAGCTCCGGCGGCGCCGACAGACCGCTGACTGCAGCTCAGAAAACACGGCTTCCCCACAACAGACAGAGCTTCTCCCTGAGAGGACGAGGAGCTCCAGCGCCGGGGTTCACCGCGGAGCTCCTCAGAGCTCAGCGCCGGGTTGTGTGAGTGTCGTCTGGCCGGTCCAGGGCGGCTGGTGGGCTGGATGGCCCTGGAGAAATGGATATAAGCCGGTCTGTTCTGCTGCTGGGTTTGGCTGCAGTTCTTGCAGGGCGGCGGGACGAAGGGTTTGCTCTTGGAAGGGGAGGGTGGAGGTCGTATCTGAAAAACGTTGGAGCGACGGGTCCCTGGGAGCCCCTCTAACAGGACGTCCTGACCCAGAGTGAGGAGGGACGGCTCGCTGACACTGAAGAGACAAGCAGAGCAAACAGTTTCATCATTTTCGCTTTTTTATTCAAATCATCCTGATAAAGTTTGAGATTATGAAGCATTTAGGTGCAACAAAAGAAAATTCTGCACTGTCCAGGATTTCACTGATCCAGAACCAGATTATCTTCCTGTCTCTGCGGGAGACCAACCTCTGTGGTGCTTTCGAGTGTCACTCAAATTTCTTCCACTTAAAGCTGCCGATCAGTTTTCACCCCGATAATTATGGGTCAGCGCTACCTGACCGGCCGGTGGTGGCGGTACTGGTTCACATAAAGCCGTCCAACTGGGACACAGCAAGGAGGAAACAATCAGACTGTAATTCCAGCCAGCCTGGGAGCTGACAGCTGCTTTTACTTAAAATGAAAAGTGAAACAGCCCAAAGGAAACAGACGATGTGGTTCTTGAGATGCAAACTGGAGGCTGGGAGCTGAAAATAACCTGTCAGGTAATAATGTAACTTTGTTTGTGAAAACATCCAAAGTGTGGAAAAAAAAAGGAAACGGCCACTGGGTTACCTTTAAACACTCAGATTAATAGTCTCCTCAGGGGACCAGATCATGCATTTAAAATAATTCACTTGAGTAAAAGTGCAGTAATTTAGCTAAAAATATGCAAACTTTTACTTAAAAGAAAAAAAAAACAAACTAAGATTTAACTTTAAATAAAATAATAACAAAATAATAGAATAACAAAAGGAAATCCTCCTGATGCATTTCCTAAAATAAATATAGGAAATATTGGCCTTAAACTGTTAATCAACAATTCAAAATTGCAACAGATAAAATGAGAAATTAAAATCTTGAAAAAGAAACAACAAAACATTTAATTAATTTTGCACCAATTGTGATTTATATGGTAAAATAGTGAATGTTCTGTACTTGTATAACTAAATTTATCTTACTTTTCAGTTTTCAAGGTATTCAATCACCCATTAATAATTAATAAAATTTGTTCATCCAAACATTTCCGACACAGTAATGTTTGCATAATTAGAGTCTGACAGTTAAATCTCCATGTTGATCAACATTGAAACACTTTGAAGGTGTTAAATTCAATAATAATGAATCCTAAACTAAATGGATCCTTTTTTGCCAGTTCTGGATAAATAAGGGAAACCGGATTATTTCTTGTCATCCTTGGATGTTGTTTTATGAAATTAACTTGATTCATACTAATGTATAAAGCTCTATTTCACCACCATCAGAGGTTTTAACATTTTTCATGTTATTTTTTCTGTATATTGATTTGTCTTCCATGAACAGCAGGTTTCCACTTGTCCTAAACGGTAACAGGTGTGTTTTTTTACCTGAGGCGGGCGATGCCGCTGCGCCTGCCCGGTCCTCTGGCTGCAGCCGCCAGAGAGGGAAGCCTCAGAGGGGTTCTGCTCCTGAGTCCTGGCATCACAGAGCCGGGGAACAGCTGGGTTCTCCTCTGGATGGACGTGAACGGCCACAGCCCGTTCACGTCCAAGCCGAGGACAGCCGTGGGGGGAGCAGCTCCACCGGGTCCGAGCATCTGGGACGTTTCACCTGGAGGAGAGCTGCCAGCTGAATGTGCGGTAATGGAGCCCTGAGAACAGCAGTGTGATGAAGCGTTTGGAGACGGCTGCACAGACCTCTGCCATGGGGGGGTGGCTGTGCCTCATTCAGGGAACATCATCAATGATGTATGATCATTAATGATGCAGAGCTAGAGCTGGTCAGGTGGACATTAGGTGAACTCTTCCCTCATCCTTTAGCTCAGTTTACAGAAGAGTTGAAAAAAAGCAGAGCAGAAGATGGAAGAAAAACTGGAAAAACCCTGAAAGATACTGGATCCTGAACGACTCCATCTCAAAGCAGAATCGGAGGTTCGAGGGAGAGAAAAGGAAGGAGATGTTCAGCTCTCAGCTGCAAAGCAAAGCTCCCAAGAACAGCTGTTTATTGGACTCTAGCAGCCGGTCTGTTGATGCAGAGGGCATCTAAAGTTGGATGATTCCTAGATTATACTGGATCTTTCAGCTTTCTTAACATTACTAGTATCTAATTTAATTTCACTCTCAGATCCTTTAACAAGCTTAATAGAAATTACAATATATCTGCTTCTTGATAAGAAAACAAGCTCAGTTTTGGTTTGCTGCGTTTTAAAACTTTAATTGCACCTAAAAGAAAGTCACCCTGCCGGTTCTGGTCTGGTCCAAATCTGTAGCTTCCTCAAGGGGAGACCTTCTCAGTCATTTAAAAAACAAATTCCCTTTTCAGCTTTCTTGCAGGATGCAAATGTGAGGAGAATCCTAGAGATGAACAATCTTTGGTTAACCAGATTTACTCTGACAGAAGAGTTTATTTCATAAAGCTGAAAGCTCAGTTTATACTTAATAATGTAAGAATTTCAAAAAGGATTTCTTCATTTAAACAACAAAACTGAAGTCAAACCCAGAAGGTACAAGAGGTACATTTCATTTTAATTTATGGAGATCTCAAAAACGATCTTGTCTTACAGGGAAACCAACAGTTTAAAGCTTTTTCTGTAATAATGAACCAGATAAGAAGGAGCTTCAGGATTCTAGTGGATGTGCATGACGAGAACGGTCCGAGTTATCTGGGATCATTTGTGACGTTTTGGAAGTAAAAATCTTAGTTCTCCTGTGGTGCAGATTATTTCCTGAACGTGGCTGAGTTCAGGCTATAAAACCTCATGGACCATCAGTGTATGCTGGGACGTTTCCGGCCAGCAGCTCCAGTGAGGCGTGAGACTGACCCAGATTCAGTCCGGATCATATTGCTGCGTCTGGGCTGGACCTCCTCCAGGGCTGACAGCCAACACTTGGGATAAGAAGGTGTTACTGCAGCGGAAACTTTGCACCTTTAGCCTTAGCTGAGTCTGAAGCGGAGGCAGCGAAGCAGAGCAGCAGGGTAAGCTGCTCAGATTAAGATCTGCTTCCCATTACATGAGGTTGGACATCCACCTTCTACATATTAGGTATAAAATACCTGAACCTCTGAGGTTTGCAGGTTAAATAAACATCAACTATAAACTCAACAACAGATCTGAAGTTAAATAAAGAAAAACAAACAAAACACTAATTTTTAAATTTATTTTCCAACAGAAAACCAATCAGTCTGCTGGGTGTCCGCCCTCTGCTGGACACATCATGGTACTGCAGCTCCATCTGCATCCCTACCAAAAGAAAATAATAACAAATCAATCAATAAACAAATAAGGGTTTGGACGTGTTCCACTTTCAGATTTCCATATTCAGGTTACTTGGATCGCACGTTTAAAATCTCCATGAAGTCCAGACTCTGACATGCAGGAGACTTCGCCATCACTGCTGGGTCCTGCTGCAGCTCCGACTCATTCTCAGGCTTCAGGTTTGATATTGAACCTTTAAAAAACACAGAACAGGACAGTAGCTCAGCTGTGAAACCTCCACAGGAAGTCATGGTGCGAGGCTGCTGTTGGTCTTACCGCTGCTGCTCAGATCCGACCCTCAGCCTCCTCTGATTGGTCGAGGCTCCTGGAGTGAGAAGGAGAGAGAGTGAGCGCCTGGCAGTGATTGGTCAGCAGCTTAGAGGTTTTCTCTCTCACACAAATTAAAATGAGGCTGATTGTCTGTAGGGGAAGACTGATAACATGAGGGACAGGAAGTCAGAGGGAACCATCAGCATGGATGAGCTCTGGGCTGGACTTAGGGTTCTTAAACCGCACCAACACACGGATCTGTCAGCAGCTGCTTTGAGTCTTCGGTGAAGGAGAGCGGTTCTGGTACAGCTGGAACAATGTACCGACCCAGAAGGGCTGCACCAAGACCCCACAGAGCAGGACTTTAAGAGCAGACGGCCCTTTGGATGTAAGGGGGTCATGAGAGGCCAACAGGGACCTTCTGGCATCACACTGAGACTGGAAGGAGAACATTCTGGACCAATTGGGTAAACAAGTTCTGTTTGGAGGAATGGATCACGGTGCAGATGGACACATCATCAACCTCAGAGGATCAGCAGAAACTTCACCACAAACCTCCACAGCTCTTAGAAATGTTTAGGCATCAGCATGAAAGAACAACCCTGATACCGACCAGATCCAAAGGTTCTGTTCATACAAATCACTTTAGGTTCTGTAGGATTATGACAGAAATGTTTTACTGTAGTTGGATTTTAACCACAAGTATGAGTTTACAAAGTCTGAACCTAAAAGCAAAGAAAGTTAAGGATTCCAGATCACAACAGTAATCTGTGGAGCAAAAACAAAAACACTCCCACCCAGTCAGTAGAACACGGATCCCTCCCAGAACCACGGTGAACGGGTTGGACAGACAGAGATCGGTGATGCTGAGGAGCCAAACCTGACTGAACCTGAAGCTCACAGAAGATGTTAAGACTCTCATATTCTGCAGTTATTAAAGGACCAGAGGATGAAACCAACATGTTGGAGATCAGTCGGTTCTACGTCACTTCCTGTTCAGGAGCAACATCCCGTCCTGAAAAATACAATCGTATGACAGAAATCAGTTGTTCTCTGATAATTATGATGGATTATGTAAAGCTGGTGGTTTACGCTGCATTTAATATGGAGGAGAGATGCGAAGCTCAAACAATGAGGCGTTTACATCAGCAACACTCAGTAAAACCTTGTATCTGTGAGAAAAATGATGGATTCTCATCCAGTAACTAGATGGATTCATTCGTTATCTTGGTTCTGGCTGCAGAAAAGCCAAAGGCTGTTATCAAATATGTTCTGTCTCCTTGATCCAAAACTGCTCTAATAACTTAGTGTCTTCAAATTTTTATCTTTTGAGCAATTGGACCTTTTAAAAAAATAAAATAAAAATAAATAAATAATAAAAGGTCAAAAAATGATCAAACATCAGGATTTGAAACCTCTGTAAACAGAAAAAATATCTTACAGCATCTGATCTAGGGTTGATACCCCAAAAGTCATATTTCAGAGGTAAACTGTTCTGTCAGTCCATCATCAAAACAAACTGCTCTAAATAATCAACTAGTACAGAATATGAATGTTGATCAGAACATGTTTACGAGTTAAATCCTGAGAATCATATTCCTGGATCACACCTCATTATACTGAGAGCAGCTCTGGTTTCATGGAATGAGGCATCTAGACATGGAAGGAGGAGATTCTCATCCGCTCAGCGATGGTTAGAACCCTGGAGATTTGAGGTCATCCAGCATAAAACAGCGTCAGGTTTGTATGGAAGTCATCCCGACTCCATCAGTTTTCAGTGAAAACAGCAAAGTTCAACTGAGTTATGATGGGTTCACTTACAACTAGGAAGATTCGGAAGGTTTTCACCAAGTTGGAACTTTTAAAGATGATTAAAAATGTTTGTAACAAGGCTTTTTATTTATTTTTTATTATTTACCCTCCATGAACCGACTGCAAGCTCCGACCAGCTGCTGAACCAGATACGACTCAACAGGAACCCTGAACACCAGCAGTGAGGTTGGTCCTTTAATGCAGCTTCATCTCTGAGCCTGGAGCAGTTTTAATGTTGGATCACTTGGTGATGCGGTGATTTAATACCAACAATTACAGAAAGTTTGAAGTATAGCTCACCCAAAAATCCCTTTCCTGTGCTTTAAACTGGACCTATGGGATGCTATTTTAATGTTACTGGACATTTTAAGCTTTAATTTGAGACCATCTTGTGGTTTTTGCTGTTTATTTTTTCTATTTGTTCAAATGGTACATGCTGGGGTCACACGAGGTCAGGTATAAAAGTAACTCAGACGTTTCTCCAGGGAGTCCTTGGCTGCCTGAGACATCACCAAGTCAGAACCTTGAATAAACCAACAAATTTAGTCTGTAAATACGTTTTTTCAACCACATTAATACAGTTTCCTAATGCTGCTCCATGTGTCCCTAAAGGTTTTCTTATCAGACTGTTAGCAGCTGAAAACAAGAGTGGATCAATAAAGAGCAGCTGAATATTAAAGACAGGGTGGAGGGGAGTGGGGCAGTCGAGGTTGGGTCTCTGTGGATTATTCCTGTCAACTGCTCAACAGTTGCTGCTAAAAGCTGAATCTATCCAGACAGCAGGTGATTTATCTGAATCTCTACACAGAAGACCTGAGGTTTCATTTTAGTAATACTGAACACATTTAATAAAACACCAAGAGTTTAATGATTAACCAGCTTCAATATCAAGATAATGGAAACTCCAAAGAGTTTCAGCTCTAAATTGGTCCCAAATCTCCTAGAATCTTATTTTCCAAGAGGAATGTGTGCTGAACGTGAAGATGAAGGTTTGACTCTATTACAAAGATGATTTGGTCATTTTCTGTCCATCAGACACTATAAACACCACGGCTCTGCTAGAAAGACATTTACTCTGAATAGTAGAGCAGAAGGAGCAAATCTGTTGGCAGAAATTACTTCTGTTTTTCAGCTCATAGCAAAAAACACAAAACCTGCCTGTCGATTTTCTAAGTAAAAGAAAAATGCAAATAAGCAAGAAATCAGTAGAATACAATAAAAAGGTAAAGCTTAAAGTATTTAACGTTATGAAAACATTTTCTTGTGTTTTTAATACCAAGGGGCATTTTTCACTACTTCCAGGGCACCCAGATCCAAAACAGGAATATTTACAGCAATTCCACCTCGTTGTAAAAACTATGCATGTATAGCTTTACACACACACACACACACACACACACTAGAAAATAAAACTGCCCATCAATTCTTCAAAACATATTTTAAATATTTCTTAGATCAAAGTCATTTTACATATAAAGTGGATTCTGATTGAAGCTCTGAGCTTCAGCTGGTTACTTCATACCACCTCATTATGAAAGTGGCTGTGATCCATTCAGCGATGCACACAGGCGTACTGTGCGTACATGCAGAGGCAGAGTACTACAGACACATACATACTGCAAAGGCCAACAAAGTGCTGCATCTCCACCCATAACAAACATGTTCAGGAAGACATTTCTGCACCGTGATGCCATCAGTTCAGTGTGATGCCAGAAGCCCTCATCAGTGAGGTCAGAGGAGGACCTGAGAAAAGGCAACAACTGTTCATCTTGTATCAGAAACATGGAGGGGACACTTACCTTACGGTTCAGCGGATCTGTGTAAGCATACCTCTGGCTGCAGTGTAAACAAGTCCAGGCTTTACTGTCCACTGACTTCTGCAGAACTACTCATCGTCAATGTAAGCCAACTGCAGAGAAGATGTGTATGGAGAACCGGGCTGGCTGACAGCAGCTAACGCACCTCATGTAGCCGAAATCAAAACACTCAACCACACAGACAGTATCCTCCCTCCCTCCCCAGAAAACGATAGGCTGTTCTCTCAGTCTGTAAGCACGTGCTGATCGGATAGTTCTACACCGGTTGGTATAAACCTCCATCTAGAGTTTAATGGTTCTTGTGTGTGTGACACATTTCCACAGTCGACACATGTACTAACATTAATGATAAACGTGTGCGCAGATTCTACCTGCAACTGACTGAATTACATAGAACAGCATTTAAAGATTAAAATGCTTCATGTTCAGTCCAGGAATCAGTCTCCGTCTCTAAGAGCTGATTCTGAGGTTTAACTGATTGCTATGCACCCGATCGTTCAGCCCTCAGCTGCAGCTGGTCCTAAAACAAAAAGGGCTTCAGTTCGGAGAATCTGTGTGGTTTTGCTTGGTTTCTAATGTGATACGAGTGAAATCAAGTCGATTTTCCACACCGATTAACTTGTTCTAAAAGATCTCTAAATATTCAAAGGCTGAAATGAAGCAGGGGTTCCTGGCTTCCTGTAAACTCAGCTTTAGGAACATATTGAGTTATTTAAGGTCATGTAAACCTTTAGTATCTAAAAGTAAATGAAATGTTTTACAGACTGAAACTTAAGGCCATAAAGCAAAACAAATGCATCGAATCATTCAGTGATGCTGTTCGTTTCTCCCTTTAAAAAAAAATCAAACAGGCTTTAAATTGTTACAGGCCTTCACTTCAAAATCAAAGGTAACAAAATACTATTTTTGTTTTCACCTTTTGTTAACAGCTTCTTCTGCAGCTGAAAATCCTCGATATTAAGGTGTTAAACGACACATACTTGGATTTAATATTATGCTTCAAGTTGTGTGTAAAGATTCCTAAATTAGCAGTTGAGTGTTGGGGATGAAACCCTGATCAGATGTCCTCTTCCTGCTCACACATAAAAGGTTTTTAAACCTCTTTGGAAGAGAAGCTTTTATCTCAGTTCCTTGGAGAACAAGGCTTACCTGCAGCCCAATTAAAAGAAAGAAATTACGAGTGTCAGATTATTACCACGAGTCCATCTTGATCTCCAAGTCGTTTTTTTTTTTTTTCACTGAGATTTTTGTTTCATAGCTCTTTCCTGCCCTAAAAACACAGTTTTCTTTTCTGTGGTTTACTTGGATAAATAAAGATGGAAAGCAGAGCCACAGGTGGTGAAACATTAACTGCTGGAACACGCAGCCACTGCTGCACAATAACAGGTGGGGATCAAACCAACAGCTTTACCTCCACCAGCTTTCATCTAATGTTCAAATAAGAGGCTTCTGGGAAGCAGTTTAAACAGAGTAATGATCATGTCATGTTCATGTTATCCGTTATGAAGTCAGCGCTGCATAGATCAGTCGACAACAGTATTCTGATATGAATGCACGCTGCAGGAGAACAGAACAAGGCAGGTTTAAAACCATTTTAAACTCCAGTTTAATAAAAAATCTTCATGCATCAAGATTACTTATGGAGTACCACTGGGTTAAGTGCTCGGGCCCATTTTATTCACTTCATCTGCTCTTCCATTATCAGTCAATATGAGGTAAAAATGTCCCCGTTGTGGGGATGACATTTCCTCTAAACTTGATTAACACATTAAGCAGAATATGAGCATATTTTAAAAAAAATATAAAAACCTGAACCATTTTTTTATTAAGTTTATCAGATACAGCACTCCCACAGCTAAAACAATGCTTATAGTGAGGGCTAACTGGCAGCAGTTTTCTGTAGTTTGGGGATTAATAATCAGTGCATCTACATAGGAAGTAAGGTAACGGCAGAAGAGCCAACAGTGACTATTCAAATGTAGCTGATGGACTAAAACATGGTGCTAAAACAAGACACTACAGCATGTTGGACTCAAGCATTGATCGTTTGTTGTTCTTTTAACAGTTAAATCTGGTCACAGACTTTAAATTGACAGAAACTTCCAGAGTCCTCTTTCTTTTCCAGGGAGAGTATTTGGGTTAAAAGGAGCTGATAGGTGCTATCTGAGCCCAGCAGCATATTTTTCAGTCCATGAGATGGGTCAGTGGTGTGACCATAAACTTTACACAAAGATCAAGCATTTTCTTAAATGGAAGCATTTAATGTTTGATCTTACGTTTTTTTTTTTTAAAAGGCTTTTAACTTTTAAAACGGTTCCTAAATATTTTTCCTCCAATACTTCCGTAAGTATCCATGTTCATATGAATTTGCAGAGACTCTGACCAGGACTTAGGTGAATACATTTTCATTATATTCAAGGGTAAACATGAGTGTTTTAAACAAGTCGATAATAATTGACTACAGCCAAGCTGAAACACCGCCAAATGATCGCCATCAATGTACATTTGCAAACTGACAGGGAAACCATTCAGGGACGCCTTTAATGTACCAGGATGGGATCTAGGATGGTTCCTTAAACTCCAAAATTGATTTTGAAGATGATAATTTGTTTGCAAGCTTTTCTTTACGACCAAGACACTCATCATTCTTACAAATCTAGAAAATAAAGGTTTAAAATCAGTCAATTGTGAAAGAAAAGGTCATTTCTAAAAACAGGAACACCATTAAAAAAGTGATTGTGTTTTTTCTGTTCTGACAAAATGTAGCAGTCTGAGTTTTTGTATCTGAAACCAAGAGAACATGTAGAACATGTGTCAACTTAGAGCCTGCAGAACAAATTCTAACTGCCACACCAATTATCCTGCCCTTAAGAAACGTCGTGTAAAAGAAAAAGAGGTATATGTTTGTTTTAGTAGTAAAAACTGCTGAATAAATGGAAGATGAGCCAAAATAAAAAGGAGTTCGGCACCCCTCAGTGGAAGGTTTGCAGTCTGTTCTCGAAGAGTCTTCTCTTACAACTCAAGACATAAGTCACTTCTAGGTCTGTAGTTACTTTGTGAAACCCTTTAAAAAATGTAGGTTTCAAAGGCTTTTTAAAATTATGATCATAAATCTCTCCAATTTTAAGAGAATCAAAAGACTGCTAGATATAGATTTACAGAGTAATGTGTGGGCAGTGGTGGCCTAGTGATTTTAGGAGGGATCTTGTGCTCTAACGACTGCAGATTTGGTGGTTCAACTCCCACAGACTGCCCTTCTAGGTCCCTCAGCCCCACAGTGCTTCCTTGGACACCGCAGAGTTGCAGCCCATTGATTCCTAAGGGATGGGTTAAATGCAGAGGAACAATTACATATACATACACAAAACTGCAAAGACAAAAATGATCAATAACTATATAATTTTAAGAAACACAGCATCAGTCGTGCTCGACTTTCTGCTGGTAAATTTAGACCAGAGAGAAACTTTAAGCTTTGAAGCGAAGCAACTGGAAAAAAAAAGAAGAAAAAGACTTGAAAATTTTAAATTAACTTCAGTGTCATCTTTGATAGTGGAGTCCTTAACGTGGAAATGAAACTGTTAACCAAACTAGTTTATAATTATATTACAAATGTGAAAAAAATATACATTTCAAAGGAAAAAACGAAGCATTGTTTAATATTTTTTTTGGCTTACTTTTAAAATGTTAAACACAACCCTGTGAATTAAGTTACTTTGGTTAACATTTTCATTTCTACTTCAAGACGCACTTTCAGCCAATCAATGACGGAGTCCATGCATTTATTAATTTAAGGCTGAACTATTCCATTCAGTTTTATTCATGACCAAATATAGGGCTGGACAATATGTCCAAAATCTATATCACGATGCAGTTCTTAATTTCCGTCAAAATTCTATAAATTCAATATCGATGTAGGAAAAATGAAAACCTTAAAGAGGCCAAGAATGCCTACAACAAATGACTTTACAGACTTATGACAAATATTTTGCAACGTTTATAAAAATCCTCCAACATCTAATAAATCTTAGCTATGAAAAACAAAAACATAAAACCTGGAACATCAGTCAGTGACCAATGCTGTTTATAGATATTGAAATATTGAAAATGTGTGTAAAAGTCATATCGTCAATATTGAATTAAACCATATCGCGATATATATATATTGATATTGAAATATGTCCAGCTCTAACCAGAAAGGGAAAAAAATCTTAACATCCAGAAACAATTTTAAAAGTATCTTGCACAATAAGTCAACAATCTGAGATCTTATTGGTCCATACTTTACCATCAAATCCCTTCTGCGAAACCAGCTTCCAGTTGTTCCAGCCCTCACTGCTTCAAGAACTCATCATAACTAACATTTTTTGATGAAGTTAATTGGGTGGCTACAGTTGACCTTACTGCAGTGATGCTGCTATTGGCTAACGCTGCTGGAGGACCTGAAGACCACTTGTCTTTATAACTCTTATACATCATATTTCTAACTGGTAGAATTTAACTTTTAACTCAAACCTTAGCAGCATAAGTTGTCGCAGTGTAATGAAGCTATAGCTTCTATTAACTCTAAACTCGTATAAAAAACTCAGTTTAACAGTCAGCTGGAGCAGATGGGCTACCACACAGAGGGATCTGCTGTAAGTTATTTGGTATTGTTAACCCTTTACGGACGATGGGAGCGCCCGCGCTCCCAAATGCTTACATGTTTTTAAATGCCTGTAGAATTTGAACC
>JAUZNJ010031696.1:0-14086 GCA_034780135.1 Jordanella pulchra | reverse complement strand
AGTTACACCTTTTGAATGCAATTACTGAAATAAATCAAGTTTTTCAAAATATTCTAATTTTCTGGCTTTTACCTGTAAAGTCCCTGTCCTTCAGGTAGGATTTAAACCAGTAAAGTGTGGTACCAGAAAGGCAGACCAAGTTTTCCTAACACAAATAAAATCAAGTCATCAAACACAAGTTTGTATTTTTATACATTTTAGGACTTTACATTGATTTACATTCATTTTTTTGTGCTGCATTTATGCCTAACACTGACATATGACCTAACCCTAAAATTTATCACAACATTCCAAACCCTAAGCTTAACCTAAACTGAAGACACACTATACCACTAAACTGACTCCCAAACATTAGAAATAGGGGTCCAGGATATAGTAACTTCCATCCTAAATAACACATACACACACACACATACATGTGTACATGCATTCATATAGTAAATGAATATATACATGTATACATACATGGATGCACTGGTGTAAATGTAACAACAACTCAATTACAGCACTGACAGTATTATCCCATGTTTGTGTTATTCAGGACAACTTGCACTCGCTGGCAATGGTTTCCATTCAAATATTTACCAATAACAAAGTGACAGTCTGACTGGGATAATGATTCAGGTCAGTAGAGATGAGAGACTGGGCACAGCTGTGGGAAAATACCCCTTGAAAAAGACAGCCAGTGGCAACCGACAGACGGAAACTATTGCAGAATAAAGTTGTAGTGGAGTTGCAACAAAAACAACTGCAAAAAAAAAACTAATAGAAATAAAAGTGTTCTCTGGATTTTTAAGAATGTTATGTACCTGATAACAAAGATGCAGTAGCACAATGTGTTCTAATAGTATTGACAGAAAACAAAGCAGCCACTTCATGTGTAATATATGTGATCAGGCTACTCAATAATCCCAGTAATCTTATTTAGAAAATTAGAAGAGTTTAAAATAGATCGACATTTTCTCTGAATCACACTATGTAATTTCCTGTTCTAACAACTAAAAAACCATTACAATCAGATCCAATCATCCTACACAGAAAAGGTTCCCCTTGATTCATTTTTAATGCTAATGGACAAGCAATTCATCTTTTCTGAAACCCAAACAAAAGCAAACAAAGCAGAAAGCTGTACGAGCGTAGACTTCAAAGCATGAGTCCTCATTAGACAAGTCACGCCTTTGAAGAGCAAGTTCTCCTTGGTGTAAAATAACAGATGGATCAGTGTGAAAGCTCTGTTTATCTCCCACTGGGGATCCTGCAAAAGCAACACCTAAACAGCAAATTCTGTTTTTGCTTTAGATGAGACATATACACATTTGGAGTTTGGGAAAAGCTTGGTGGTGTTGTGAGCATGTGCAATCCACCATTTAAACCAGTACAATCAATTTCAACAGTTGGCATATTGCTACTGATAACTATTCGAAGGGCCAAAGTACAGTTATAAATCTTGTGTATGCCTCTTTTATTGGCTCTCTTAAAAGGGTTAAGTGCACAAAAACACAAACAAATTAAAAGGAGTAACAAGAGCTCCACCTTTGTTTGTTTATATCCAAGTAGGCATTAACATAGGTTCACATGTGGTTGCTGCAGGAAGTTGGAAAAACAGTAGATGGAGAAAAAAACAAAGAGGACTGATTGAAAATAAGGTACAGACTCACAGGTTGTTTATAATTCTTTAATCATATTTCATTATAAAAAATATATGAGAGAAATTTTCTAATGTCCTTTCACCTGCTTTGGATATTGTTGGTACAAACTTTGACCACATTGTTCCTGAAAAACAAAACAATTTCTAATAACAATAATAATGCAATTATAAAGTTAAATAAATAGTGATCTATACATTATACTTTTATTAGTACATCCTTTATCTGGTTCATCGGTGTAGATTTAGTTTCATATTGGAAAATAATTGCACAGATACCCTCGACCCTGAGTACAGTTACAGGGTGCGTCTCTTTTTGTTTGGAAACACAACATGTCTTTTATAACAATATAACATAGGATGTCTTGTCAGTGGATGGTAAAAAATAAAAGGATATCGCAGAGTGGGTGGATGAGCTCATATCCGTAAAAGTCTGTTATGAGATTAAGCAGAAAAATAGCAGAGAGCTACAGAGAAATAGTATTTAAATATTCATAACACAAACTGTAAACATAATAGGGGAACTGCCTACAGCATGAGCTTAATCACAGAGTAAAGTATAGCCTTCCTTTTAAGGAAAACATCCCCATCTGGTTATCTACTGGGTGCAGGAGGGTACAGTACATGTCAGACATGACAATGATAGCTTTCCATTGAATCTCTATACTGCTCACACTGCCTGATTCAATCTTCCTAAGCTCCCACAGTAACCCTCACCCTCCCAGGTAATGGGTACTCTTAAAGCTCATATTTACACTAAGAGAGTGGTGGTATGATTATAAAAGAATTATGAAAATAACAGAATGCAGTATTTAATTGCATTTTAATGCAATTCTAATATCCATTTACTCCAAAAATGAAAATTTGATCACAAATTTAAACATATTTTACTAAAAACCAAGTTGACAGCTAAGAAATAATGTATAAATATTTTTTTTTTGAGACACAAATTTCTCTAAACATACATTTATTTGTAAGGAGGAATTCAGACAGTTAAAAAATGAATACAATTAAATCCGCTGACAAGCTTTCCCATCATAAGAAAATACTGAGCGTATTTTCGTATGTAAAGCGATAATATATTCATTTATAGGAGTTAGAGGAGCCTGCTGACCACTCAGATACAGTAATTTATGCACTGGATAAAGATGGCATAAAGGGACACATTTACTCCAGAACATCAGCTCTGATTTTAAATGTGTCACATTTGATCCAGCTCACATTTGTTCCCTCCACACATCTGACTAAACAAACAAGTAGGACATATTGGACACAGCTCATTCCACACCAGAGGGAGGTCTCACTCCTTCCTGTCGGTGCAATTGCCTTAGCTCAATGATATATGAAAAGCAGAACAATCTTTGCACAGATGGGGCATAGATATAAATACTCTGATCAGTCAGAAGAAAAACCTCTGCTTCTAGCTTCACGTGATTTGAAACAAGACAGAGAAAGCTAGAGGTGTGATGGAATAGGCAATCTTGGAGAAAAACTAAAAACAAACCTGCAAGGTGTCTCTTTTCTGAGTTCAAACATCAAAGCTTATTAATGTTAGCTGCAATCTTAATTAACTTAAACATCATTTTTTATATTGCTAACATATATTTAGCTTAATATCTATTAATGAGTAGTGTTATCTTTGCTCCATATGTGATTCGGTTGTATGTATAGTACCACAGGAGCAGCCGCTGTTGTTTACTATCAACATCTGATCCAGAAAGTAAATTGCTTTGCTACCACGTCAGTACATCCTCTTTTCCTCTTCTGAGGTTTCCCAGGAGAATTAAAGGCAATTTTCTGTAATAAAAAAACCTTTGAAAGCAAACTGCTCATTACATGAATCAGTTATTTAGACAAATATTCTAAGTTTGTGTAGATTACAAGGTAACACTTTACAATAAGGTGCACAAAATCTGATCAGCTACTAGAAAAATCTTCAGGAACTAATAGGTAAGTAACCATTACTTATTAGGGAACACACAGCTCAGTCTGGTTAGTTATATGGGAAACAAAGATGAATGAATAAGGAACTTATGCGTAGTTTTCAAGGAAACAAAAGAGTAAGTAATCAGGAATTAATAAACAGTTGACCAGTACTTACTGGGGAACCATATATCCAGCTTCATTGACCAGAACTGACTGGTAAAAACACAGCCAAGCCTTATTGACCAGTACTTACTGGGGATCACACAGCCAAGTGTTACTGCTGGTAATTTTTCAGGAAATTGAACAAGAACCAGTCAGGAACTAAATCAGTTCAATTCAGAAATACTTTATTTATCCCAAAAGGGAAATGAAATGTTGTAGTAATTCATGTTTTGTTTTCTCTTAACCAGTGTTGTAGGTGTTGATAGCTGTTGGTCTGTCTTGCACCAGATCTGGAAAAGCCTCTTTCTGTAGACACTCTGTTGATGTTTAAAAATCTTCTGAAGAGATATTACTAGGTGTATTTTAAAACTTGAACAAAGTTAAAAATCTTTTCCCTTCTCTTATTGGTATCCCCTGACTTTTAATACGAACAGTTTCTAACTCAAAACCCCAAAAACCTGTGTCTTCTGCCTGTGACACCAAATCTTCTTGGAAAACTGACTTTATCTCCACAGGACTTTTCTTAAAAATGAATTTATTCAGCCACAGGATGGCCGGTCTTCAGGATTTATATTTAGTCTTCAGGTCCATTGACTAGGTTAAACTACTGTTTAACCTAGTTAAAGCTCTGGAATTGTTCAGCGAGGGATAGCAATATGTTACCAGGGGGAGGTAGGGTTAGTTAGGGAGAGAGCTCTATGGTTCCCGCGGAGGATAGGAAGGTTAAAATGTGAGGGGGGGTCCAGGAGGCAGCGAGGAAGGACAGACTTGGAGGCCACCAAACTGCAAGGAGAAAAAGAGGACGAGGAAGGTAGGTTCTTACTATAAAGCTTTGCATTCACCAGGATGATGAAGCTAGCAAGTAACGTATCACAGTGTGGATGTTAACCAACTGGCAACTGTTCTAGGCAATCTACTTCTCTAAATACTGCCTCTAGATTACAGTCATGAAGCACCACCTAGAGGCTCACCCTGTCAGGACACACCCTGAGGAGAATAAGGGTGAAACACCCTCACACAGCTCCATAAAAATGTTCTCTTTGAAAAGGTTGTCTTCCTTCTTTCCAAGGTAAACAACAAGGCGGCAGGTTGTTACTTCTTTGCATACTTCAATTGTGTTGTGCTGTTTAAGACAAAGGGATAAAAATAATCTAAAGAATGGCCTAAATGAATATAAATAGAATAGATGAATGTCATCAACTTGCATTTCAAACACAAAACTAATAATTATCCCAGCTTCAGAAGCATGTCCTTAATCTGTCCAAATCTTAACTACCCTTTTGTTCCCTATTAGTTTCACTTTGGTTTCCTTGCCATCTACCCATTAGTTGCTGATTAGTTACGCTTTATAGAATAGAATATAGAACAGAAGTACTTTATTCATCTCAGCAGGGAAATTACTTCGCAGTTGCAGCTGTAGTCCCATAATAAGTCTGGACTGGGTGTACCCCAGTAAGTACTAGTTTACCCACTGGTTCCTTACAAACTTTCTATGCCCCTTTTCCACCAGAGGAACCATCGTTGTAGATCTGGGTCAGAGGCCGTGCTTTAGAATCTCATCGCTTTGTTACGAGCTGACGCTGTGTTTATCATGTCTATCAATCCACCAGAGAAGAAAAAGAGGAACAACAAGGAAGCACAGCAGAATAACATGAGCATATAATAGCCTGATTATGGAGTTTGTTGTTCTGCGTTTGATTCTTCTGTTTGTAGCTCCACATCTCAATGCAGCAGAGAAGCATCAATCCTCTGCAGGCCAAGCAACAAAGTAAACAACTATCCTGTCAAACCACGTGGCAGCTGCATAAGATGTATGGTACATACAGAAACTAAGGTTGATGTGATCCTGACGAGATGCTAATGCAATTGATAAGTTAAGACATGCTAATATGATTTATTTATTTACTTTAGGTGCTATTAAAATTATATAGACAAGACCAGATGAAGTTTGGATGTATCCACGCTGCCAGCTGTGGTGGGACACTGTTGATCCAGATATGACCTTCGAGATGTTTTTGAGAAGCTTTTTTTGGGAATATTTTAACTCTAGAAAATATTTCTGAATAAAAAAACATTTTTTTGAAGTGTGTACTAGAAAAAAAAAGAAATTGTGGAGAGCTAGTGTCTACCTTTCATTTCCTTTATCTCTGATATATTACCCCCTATGCATGTTTTGAACCATGAAACAGTTGTAGAAAGATTACATTTTATTTACCCATATACTTTGAACCACAGAAACTAAAGAGGGAGCTGTTTATGGTGTGTTTTTAAAGATTTACAGTCATTTTTGAGCAAATGAAGATGTGGAAGATGCATCTTTCTCACATCTCCATCCTCAGATTTATGGTCTGCTTATCTGAAGTGGACCACTGTAACATAGGATGTCTTCATTCTTCAGTGTTCTACAAGATAAAATATATTTTAGTGCTGCATAATATTGAGTTATGATGACCAATTTATAATTTGCACTCTGCACACCTGCTGCTCTTCTCAGTGTTTCCACGTCTGAACATAGGAAGGTGATCTCCACATTTCCAACAGCTCTCTCCTCACAAAAAACACACAGTAAATATCCACTATCCTCAGAGGAAAAAAAAAACTTTGAGTTGTTTGCTGTGGTGCTACATACGGTTTACATGGAAAATGAGTGTACAAAACAGATCGGATTCCTGTTAACAAAATTAAACTAAGCAGCTCATCAGCACACCAAACAGCAAAAAGTTGTTTACAAAATTTAAATATTAGGCCATTATCAGTGATGGGAATAATGTACTTACCCTATGTATTGTACATGCATTGCTTATATACAAGTACAGCTTGAACACCTCCTCAGGCTCACAACACAGCCCCTCATCTCAGCTGTTGTAAACTAGCAGAAAAGTTACAGAAAATACCAAGAGGTGTACAAAATTAAAAGAAAATGACAGAAAAGGGTTGGCAAAAGTTTTTTCTTTACTGGCCTGAAATTGTTACCAGTGGCCTCCATTTGTACTACAGATAACAGTTGTCTAAATAAGTCTTGGTGTGTTTCTAACCCAACACTTCAACACTTTTACAGCAGCAACAGTTGCAACACCCAGCTTGACAGAGGGAACACAGCAGTAAACTGGAAAAATCGATCAAAGCCTGAGTCACATGAGGTTATAGACATTGTAAATGTTATAACAGTTAAATCTAAAACATTTTTACTTAGATATATCTGTACTAGAAGCTTCTATAGACAAGATATTATTGCTATAGTAAGAGTTATGGATTGAACTATTAATACAGTCACATATGTATTACATAACTCTACCATGTGCTATTTATTTATACTTAAGTTTGTGGGGATTTAAGATAAAACATCCTCTAACACACCCCACTGTTGTAATGTTCTGTCTATTTTCTCTAAACAGTGTATAGTCTTTGCAAGACTACCTGTTGAATTAGGATGCATGAAACATTTATGGAAAAGTAGTGGTCTATAAAGCTAGTGACTGTTTTTGGTCACTGTAATGAAGACCAATACCATTTCTTAACATGAACATACTCTGTTGTATTTTAGTCTTAAACTGTTGCAAAGGTGAAGTCCCTCAAGCCTTTGGGGTTTTCACTTTGTCTGCTCCACTGCCTCAGCTGCTGCTGCTGCCATTTTGTCTGCTGGCAGTTTTACAATTTAATCTGTGCAATGTGCTAAGATAGCTTGACTAATAGATAACTGTGAGGTTTTTTTTCAGTTGCCGACCTGTGCATCTGTTGTTGATGTGATTGCACAGCGCAAAGATCCCTGGGAGAACTAATTTGCCCTTTCGTCTAATGAGCAGTTGGACAAGCATACCTGCTCCTCTGTGTATATAGGCATCAGAAAACACCATGTGATATGTTATAGATATTCTTTTATGGTCTGAAAAAGGGAAGATTTTACATTTGTAGAAGTGTAATTTAGCATCTAAATGTAAAAATTAAACATAAAATTAAATTCAACAAATCAAAGTTGTAAGGCATTTTAGTTAATCTAGGTATAAAAGGTTATTTAATTCTTTAAATAAATGTTTTTTTTGTTTGCTTATTGGTAATTTTTGTACAGAATTGTGTATTTTAATAGAAATATAATTTTGTTAATCCACAAGCATCGGTTCTACTAGACAAAAATGACGGTGTAAAGCCACCAGAGGGCAGCAGATGGATTTATCTAATTTTTTTGTCACAGCATCCAAGAGAGGCATTTTAAGCCATCTTGTTTCAATTAGTTGTAACAATGCTGAAATCTCACAGAACCTAGTTCATTTAAAGTGCAGCAATCTTTTGTTTCTTATCTATTTTGTTAAAGACTTACCCCCCGGTCACCATGCTAAATTGAGATTATGGGTGTTTGAAATTTGGGATTTTAGGATTTTGACAAAGAAATGAAACCTAAATTTATTTACATGTGAGAATATTTTTTAAGAGAGGTGATCTTTGGCACGAGTCTTTATCTATTTATTAATGTTATCAAATAATTGACTTACACTGCATTGCATTTTTTCACAACCTTTATTCAGTCCTTTAAAGTTATGTACTTTTATACATTATTGTGAAGTAGAATAAAAAACAGACAGGTGTCCCAATTTTGCCTCCAAAATTTAAGTCTTATAAGTTTTGCATACATATTACTTAGAAACATATTATTGTTATAGTAAAACATGGTGATGGCTGTATCATGTGGTTGGATTGTTCTTCTTTATCATTAATGATTCACAGAGCCTGAAAAAGGCTTGTTTTTGATGTAGAGGTTTACCTTATAGCAGGTCAATAACCAACCCTATTAGGCCATAGCTACAATGGTATGGTTAAAGTCAAAGTTGTGTGAAGATACAATAGTCAAATCAAAGGTGGAACCTACATAAAACTGAAAAAAATCTGTTGTTGGGTTGATATTTTGGCTATCCTGCAAACAAGGGCAACTGGTAAAGGACACTTCAAGCTATAGTCTCATCAAAAAGTAGTTCCACAACTCATTTACCCGTGGCGTCGGAATTCTATTAGTCACCACAGTTTTAGCCTTATGTTTATGCATCATTTTGTATAAACAAAATTTAATCTGATGCAGTTGATACCTGCTTCTTCTAATCAAAATAACCTTTTCTCTCCCTTTCACTTCAAAGTATCATTACTTTCTGTTGCTCAACTAGATGAAGTCCACACAGTAAAGTTTTTTTTCTAAGTGACTAAAGGTTTCAAGCTATCAAATCGTTTTGCAAGTCACAGTAGATGGAACATGCCAACATAGTTTCCTTAATTTGCTGCCACTGGACATTCCTTTTCAAGGCCCAACATGTCATTGTACATAAACTATCTTTTCAACTTCTTGAGGGTATATAATTCAGGCTGCTCTGAGGGAAGCTACAATGGAGATTAAGGGATATGCACTGGACACACATCTGGTGTCCAGATTGTTAAATATTTGGGATTCATTTTGCATGTTTAGTTTCATGCTGTAAGAAGCTCTAATTATGCAGAGAGACGTAAAAACAGGTTAGAAGCCTGTGAAAGAATTGCTTTACATTGAGTGCAGGAGTTTGCATCTGGATTTTATTCAGAAGCAACTAAAATATACAAGTTGAGTAATAAAAACTAGATTTAGTTGTATACTACAAAATCTTACTTCATATATGTTAGGAAAATCTGTGTTTGATTTTGTGTCATTTTTTTTGAGACAATGCACCACTTGTGGTATTTTAGATTCAAATACTGCACAGAATGTGCAACTTTTTGTCAAAGCTTATCATAGAGAATTTCCAGTGGTTTCACTGCTGTGTCATTAATACGGCAACCAGTCATATGTATTTTTCTGGTTATAATTATGGGCCTGTCAGACGCAGTGTTAGTGAGGAGAGAAAGTTTGCTCTTTTACATTCACGCTGACTAAAAAGTTTAAGGACATCATAAGAGAAGGAGCCGCTGCAAGACTGGAAAACAACCACTAAAGCCACATGTAAAACAGCCAGTGTGGACATGGAACCTAAAGAGAAAAATGAAATCCAGATTAGCAGAACATAATTCAAAGCTCATAGTCATGCCCAACATGTCCTTCAGAGAGCCATAGATCACAGGAATGTCCCCTGGCTGGTCTCAGGTTACTAAAAGACTAATGGCCACCAAGCTATTATGTTATTATCTTTTATTTGCTGAAAACCCCAAATATTCAAAGCAACACAAGGTCAGCTCATTGAAAGTAGAGATAATTCAACTGGTAGAGACATAAACTTTTGGAGTTTCCTTACAACAGATTTTCCATCCACTGAAGTTATGATCTTGGCTCCTAAGAACAAAATCAGAATTGTGTATAAAGATTTGTATTTATTCTGATAACCTTTGGAAGAAAAATAAGACAAAAGCAAACAATAACACATATAACTTACTAAATATAACCAGTTATGAAGTTTAATTTTTAACTGCCACTCTGTTCACAGCTGTCAATCGTGTTTCATTTATTGATTTCCTTTAAACATTTATACCAGAAACTAGACCAATGCTGCTTTAGAGGAACCTGTTTTTTACAGCAGAAGCTTTAGTGTCACCCGATCCTTTTGATGTGGTTGTGGGTTGCAGTTTCCTCTGTGATAGTTTCTGGGGAGTGGGGGTGTGGTGATCCTCAGTGGCATTGGTATAATAAGCATAAACTATTCATGGTTAAAACATCTACACCTGTGGTTTTAGACTCAGTCCTCATGTTTTAGGTATTTTCCTGCCTCTACACACCTGAATTAAATAAATGAGACCATGCTGGCTGATAAGGAGGGAGTGCATCATTTGATGCAGGTGTGCTGGAGCTTAGATATGTCTAAAATATGGAGGACAGTGGGTCCTGAGGTTTGAAAACCACTGGTCTACAGGCTAAGGGACAATGTATCATGTCTGAGTAATATTTGATTTCAAGGGACAATACAGGACAAAGTGTCAATAACCATTCGAGACTTTGACCAGGCCTGCTAAAAGTCGGTCCTCTAGGGCCACCGACTTGCAAGTTATAAGAGATTTCCCTTCTTCAACACAGCAGATTCTGATTATTACAGTTCAGAAAAGCCTGTTAATAAGATATCAATGGAAATCAGCTTTGCTAAAACATAGAAACCTCTAAAAACAGCGGCCCTCAAGGATCAACCTTAGGCAGGCCTAACTTTAACTAATAATTTTAGGTAGAAATTAAAAAGGGAAAGTTTCTTTTTTTCCAGCATTCTGTTATCACTAAAAAATAACAAATTTATTTGGCTTTAACATTAAGTTAAAAATCATTTAGTTAAAAACACTGATAACAAATTAAACGGTTAACATTTTATTGCAAGGATTAGTAAAAAGGCTGAGAAATTTCACTGAATCAAGCCCTCAGATAACCGGAAGTAGAATGAATTGATGGGAACATTCCGAGTGGATGACAGCTAGAAGTCCACAGGAAAAAAAATCTCTGTAAGTGTAGCAAGAGAGCATTGTGTTAAACTGTGATTTCCACTTTTTTCTGTATGTAACCCTGCTGCACAGAGGCAGTTAATAAACGCTGTCAGACATAAGTGAAAGGCACTGAGTTAGCCCCTTGAAATAAAGCCTAATAAGAGCAGCAGACTATAATACAAAGCCTTATTGAGAATATAACTTTCTCTGACGTAAACCCTTAGCCTATAGGAATTACTGCTATGCTGTTCTTACAGACTGTGTCAGTCTGCTGGTGAATTAACTTCATCCTTAGCCAAAAGTCATATTTGATGTGTATAAATTTAACTAAAAACCCACAAATAAACTTTACAATTTCCTTTGATTTACCTTTATATGAATGTTGAAACCCCTTTAATGTACTAATAATTGAAAAGATCTTGTGATTAATACAAAACAAATATTTGTCTAACATTGGGGGGGAGGAATTTCAACATGTAGAAATAATTTCAGGCAGTTTTATAACAGTTAGGTTTTTAAGAATGTTCCCACAAGATTATTCAGGATAGCAGTACAGATTAATGAGCTCAACAGAAAGCTGGGGAATAAGCTGAACAAAGTCATTAAGGTAAAATAACACAATGAACTTATAAAAGTGAACAAAAACATATTTGATGAGGCAGATGACGTTTAGCTAGAGATATGTGTGATGATAGTAATTATTCCACCATTATGATAAAAATCATCAAGTCCTGATTTTTTTCTGCACTAAGATAGACTGAACAACCAGGGCATCGTTCTGACATATAATATAAATGAGAGCTTATCTGTCAGTAGATATTTTTCTCAGGGAGCTGAAACCTCCCACAAACCACACACGCACACAACTCTGCATAAGCAAACAATAACAAGACAGAAAATATCCCTCAATCATCATCTCACAGCTGTAAACACAGATGTGCTGAGAATCAAATCATGTAACAGAAACAGACTGAGCTGTGGAGGAAGTACATGACAAACACACACATCTGAGAAGTGGTGAACCCTATAAAAAGATATAAAAAACATACATTTCTAAACAACAGAAAACTGCAGAGGTCTACAGTTTACAACACAACTGCTGGACACCATAAATCAGTAGGTAGACATAACTGAGTTAGGATGTTAAACAGTTGGTATAGATTCAACAACTATTAAGCTGCCAAAACCGCAAAAACTCAACCAGCCTGACATGAAATTGTATGGGGGGGAATTTTTCAAATTCTTTTCCTTTGTGAGAAATTTAATCTGACACAGAAATGGTTCATTATTTGACAAACAAGACAACCATTGTCCTCTGAGGTTAGCAAGCCTCTTCTGAAAGGCTATCTCCCTGGTGGCCTCAGGCTCATGGACCTAGGTTGAGTGGGGTCACAGACCATATGCTCAGATTAGCTTGGCTCAGTTTCTTAGCAGAGATAGTTTAGATCAGGTGCTCAGACTCCATCTTTTTTGTTAAGAACTTTGTGAATAAGATGCAAGCAATACTTTACTGGATAATCCCCTTTTCCCCATGCAGAACCTCCATAGAAATATGATCCTTTCCGACTACAGTGTGTACAAGGACACTGTCAAAGAAGACAGCCATCGTCAACTGACAAAGATGACCTGTGCTGGATTGTGCTCTGCTCCATCTTAGTCGTAATCAAATCTGAATGTTTCACAGAATGAAGAGTAAGCCTTGACTTCCTGTTCTCTTCCCAGAAGTCAGCTGTCTTTTCAAATGCTGGACCTAAGCTGATGTGGCTGATGAAGCCCAGATGTGGATCACAAAAGTACACTCATTTTCTTTCCTTTGAAAAGTTCAGAGTTACTGTGTTGCTTTACAAATAGACTTTCTAATTTGTGGTTTGCCTGAAAATCCCATTAATGTCACCCAGATGGCTTTTAAGGGGATTATGACTTTATAAAGAAAATGTATTGTTGAGTTTTTGAGTTTTGTTTGACAAAAAAAAAAATTAAATCCGTAAATTGTGTTCAGTCTTACTGATCTTTATTTTCAAACCATTTATTTTCACTTTTCTCCAAGATTTCTAACTTAGCATTTACAAGGGGGTTTAGTATTTGACAGATCTTTTATTGTGTCCCTGAAAAACTACTTTTCTTACACTTCAAAAAGTTTTCTAAAATACATCATAAATCATAAATTCCATCAACTAATTTTTAAATTCAGACAAAGATAAATGGTCTAAATAAAAAAATAGAAATTATATACTTTTAAAATTACTTTATCATTTTCCATTAAAAAACCCAAACCAATTCAACCTTGTAAAAATGTAGTTTACCTTTTTAGAGAATTTACTGTAAATAATATTTCTGGCTTAATTACATTTACAATCTGGCTGGAGTACTGCTTTACCTGCAGATTCAAAATACGTCTTAAATAGACACTGGAAGGTAACACAAGGTGGGCTAATATTCTCAAAATAAACTAAAATTTATGCCCAGATTTAAAATAGATTGATGAACAGATTAAAAAGTCACAGTTATATTTCAGTCTGGAAAAGTTTGTACAGCTTTTTCTGAGGATCTTTGATTCCCATGAACTGCAGGCTGATTAATATCCATAAATAATAAAAAAGAAGAAGCTAGTCCACCAAAATTACTCAAAGTGTGCACTGAAAACTCACCAAGGAGGTCAGAAAAGTAACCTGGAGAAACATCCAATACTCTGCAATTATCACCTGCTTCAATTCCCTTGAATCAATATTAAAGAAAACACTGTGCAAAAATAACAACACTCAATAGATAAAACATCAACAAATTTACATCCCACATTTCCCAAAAGCATCACAATTATCTGCTACAAAATATTGTGTTAAATCAACGCATTCTCACTCCCGACTCGTCTTATACTGACGCCTGGGCAATGTCCCCTCAGCGTCACATATTGACGCGTCAGGTACCCCCTTCGCGTCAATATTTGAC
>JAUZNJ010031695.1:0-14086 GCA_034780135.1 Jordanella pulchra | reverse complement strand
ACCCCAAGCATACAGCCAAAGCTACCCAGGAGTTCATGAGTGCAAAAAAGTGGAACATTCTGCAATGGCCAAGTCAATCACCAGATCTTAACCCAATTGAGCAGGAATTTCACTTGCTCAAATCCAGACTTTAGACAGAAAGACCCACAAACAAGCAAGACCTGAAGGGTGCGGCTATAAGGGCCTGGCAAAGCATTAAGAAGGAGGAAACCCAGCGTTTGGTGATGTCCATGGGTTCCAGACTTAAGGCAACGATTGCCTCCAAAGGATTCACAACAAAATATTGAAAAAAAACTATTTTGTTTGGGTTATGTTTACTTGTCCAATTACTTTTGAGCTCCTAAAATGTGGAGTGTTTGTAAAGAAATGTGTACAATTCCTACATTTTCTACCAGATATTTTTAGTTCAACCCTTTAAATTAAACGTCACAATCTGCACTTGAATTCTGTTGTAGAGGTTTCATTTCAAATCCAATGCGGTGGCATGCAGAGCCCAACTCGGAAAAATTGTGTTACTGTCCAAATATTTCTGGCCCTAACTAAGTAGATGTCAGTGGTGTTGGTTCTGCCTCTTGTAAGATGTGAGCAGGCTCTCTAATCAAACACCTCTTTTAACAACTCTATAACCAGAGAGAGGCTACGCGTGTTGTACATGTCCTTATAGAGCAACACCAATTCTCTCAGATTTGAGGAATAATGTCATGCTTGGATATTTTTCCAATAATGTAAAATGTCCTTAGTAGGAATAACTGTTAGTTTAATTTTTTTGACCGCTGACTGAAGTACATTTCTAAATTCTGATGATTTTGAGGCTAAATCTGTTTTCACTGAAACTGTATCTGATAGGAGATAGAAACTGTGCTCATCTGTGGCATTTAGCATCCTCCTGGATATTACATCTATCCACCACAGTTTTAGTAACATCAGAACTTATATGTACATGAAGAAAAAAATATACCAAATCCTTATAGATTCCATTCTTACTCTTTATTTTGGAAATGAATCTCCAACGGGGAATTTTCTGAATAACTTACAAGCTGATTATTTCTTTCCTTTTTTCAGGAAACCAATCAGAGTAACAAACAAATCATCTTCTCCGATTTACTATATATTGATGTATGTAATTCTCCAAATATGACAACCCAATCAGGTGTTTCATTTTAATAACTAGGGTCGTTATTTTAGCCATTCTGATTGTCTCATCAAATAATGAAAAAAAAACATTGTTGTTACTTTATGAAACTTAAAAATATCAGTTAAAGTTTAACTAACACGATCCACTCCTTAATGCTGCCTTTTTGTTAACATATTAACATAACATATCAAAACAAAGCAATTTTAAAGATTGTTTCCTTTGACAAGTATCTGAAAGTTGACACTTTCTAGTTTCTGAAAGTATAAATGAGAATAGTGTGACTAAAACCCACCTGAGTGTGTTTTAAGAATTTAAATGTCTTTTTCTTCTAATAAATATAGAAAATATATAAATCCTTATTCTCTGCTGGGTTAAAAATATCTCTATCATAAAACAACATTACATCACCACCTCATTTATTTTTAGCTACTTACAAATTAAATAAAAACAAATACATTCATCTACTTTGAGCAGCTTAGAAAAGGATTTTAGTGTCCAGTTTAAGAAATCTTACAATAATGGAAAGGCTAAATAAATATATTAATCAGTTACCTCATTGGAATAAAGCCACCAGATAACAGCTCTTGGCTTTTACAGAATGGAAATTCAATTGAGTCTTTGGCTATAAATCCAACGTTTAATGATCTTTTTTTGTTTTTTTCCAAATCTGATACATGAAACATGTTATTTAAAGATTGATCTGGTCATCTGCAGCTGGCCTGAAGAGTGGATATTACTAGAAGAAATGTGAAGGAGACACAACTGGGGGGAGTAAATCATTTTAAATTACATTAGTGGGAATATTAGAGACTGAATTAGTGGTTAGAACAGAAAGTCTATAGAGTCCATAAAATCTGAAGATAGATTAGTTTAGAAGATGGTCCAATGTG
Source organism: Jordanella pulchra (assembly GCA_034780135.1). Classification (NCBI taxonomy): domain Eukaryota; kingdom Metazoa; phylum Chordata; class Actinopteri; order Cyprinodontiformes; family Cyprinodontidae; genus Jordanella; species Jordanella pulchra. The sequence continues at coordinate 12,061 of JAUZNJ010031695.1, read as the reverse complement.
AAAACACTATTATTTGTATTTATAAAAATGTAATCCCGTACAGCAAAAATACAAATCAGTGATAGATTCCTGACTGTTCTTATCCAGATAATCGAATGAGTCTATATCTTTATGTTACAACACTTTGCTACAGCTGGTACCCGCTTGTTGTTTCTGACATTTTGAAATGCAATAGTACACACCCAAACATCTGTGCCTTACAAAGTATTTAGTTTATTATATCCTGTCTGGATATCATGACAACATATTGGGGAAAAACTAAGAGTCTTGTGGATTTACGAAAAAGTAACTAGTATACAACAAACAGATAGATCAATAAAGTAGATGGATAGATCAAAGTCTGAAAATAGAAAAGAAAGATTATTAAGATTTGTTTAACTTTTTATTTTGTAAATAACTGTGTCTTTGATTTATCTATATTTGCTTTAACCCAAAAGAAACCGTGGACAGCAGGGAATGTAGCATACCATCTAACAGGTTTGGACTTCGTCTATGATAAGTCCAGAAAAGTCTTAAGTCCATCCTTGTACACCTTTAAATAAACATCTATATCCTGTATAGCACTTCTGCAAAGATGCAAACTACATTTCGTTGCTTTGTACTTGTACAGTGCAGCAATGACAATAAAGTTGAATTCTTTTCTAAAAGAGCATTGAAACAGATCCCAACCATCTGAGAAATGCACTGTTTCTCCCACTTCCTCTGGAAAAATGAAGCAGGAACATCAAATAAAAAAAAAAACTGTCTCTAGAATGGTTTCTTTCCTCAAACTGTGAAAGCAATTGTCCCCCTGCAGTCAGACACTCACATCCCATCTCACCTTTACACAAACACATACACATCCCTCCTCAGACACTGGATCACAAACACACACAAAGACCTCTAGTGACAAAAGAAACCACTATTCAATTTCATAGACTGTTTTGACAGTTTTTTAGCAGGTTGGTTTCCAGTTTAATTAACCCCATTAAATTCTTCAAGGTGAACTTTGGTTCTTAAACATAAACTCCGAACTGGCCCATTATGCTTATGACACGTGACTAGTGTTACATAGACTACAAGTCTTGAAGACATAACAACCTAGCCATAAAGAGCCAACACAGCAAAATACCTTGTATGAGGGTGATGCTGAGAAACTAGTCCACACATTTGTTATTTGAAGGCTGGACTGCTGTAATTCTTTACTATCAGAAAGTCCACAAATTGTATTCAAAAGCATTTAGCTGCACCTAAATGCAGCAGCCAGAGTTCTGATAACAATTTTAAAGAGAGATGATATTTCTCCTAATTTAGCCTCCCTTCTTTGGCTTCTTGTTAAATCCGGAAAAAGTAAAGCCCCAAATAACTAACTTCCATCTTATATCAGAGATCTGATTGTTCTTAATGTCCCTATGAGAGCAGTTCGCTCTCAATATGCAGGTTTACTAGGGGTTTCTATAATTTCTAAAAGCCAAATTTAATAAGAATTAGTAAGAATCTACATGTGAAAAGACCTTACTGTTAGTGTCAAACTCTGAGCCGTTGCATTGACACTTAGTCCTCTAAAGGAAGACTTTAAATACCTTTTTCGCTGACAAATTCCACTTCCTTAATGCCGTCTTTTTTTCCCCAACAAAAAGCTTGGAGGATCGGGCCTCTAAAAGAATAAAAGGTCTTGCATGATCCAGAGACAATGGCCACTCACAGTTCGGTCAGTCTTAATCTCTGGGAGTAATTATATACGTGACTGAATGAAAAACACCAACAGACACAATCTGATCAAATGTTTTCAACAGAAGTAGCCAGTATGAATAAGTAACCATGAACTTACTTCAGACAGGCAACTTACCTCAAGTATGCAACTTATTGGCTAACATACAAGACAATAGCCAACACAGAACCAAAAAAATTGAAGTACAAAATGTATTGAATCAAAGCCCCTGAAACTGCTTAGAGTATTATGTGATTACTTTAGGTTCCCATTTAGTACATGCTGCAATAAAAAGAAAATCTCTCTAATCTCAAAATGTGATGGTTTCCCACTATTTCTGTTAGCGCTATGCAGACTTGTTCCTGTTTAACTCATGGCATGTTATATTCACATAATCATATAAAGACACAAAATGGCATCTGTTACGCAAAGCTAATGGCTAAAGATGGCCAAAAATCAATACTTGACTGGGATGACCAACTAAACAAGAAAGAAATGCTGCAGAGAACTGATTCACCAGTGTAGTGCCAGAGGTGGATAATCCAGGTCCAGAAAGTAAGAACTCTACTTGTTTTTTTTTCCATCCTGTTCAGGTGATCAGTCCTTGGCTGTGTTTGATTGCAGCAGCCGAGTCTTCTCATAAAATGAAAAGTAAGACCATTTTAATTTCTCTAAAAAAGACCTCTAAAGTGCTAACAGCTATATGCCTTTTCTCGTCTTCGGTTAAGCACCAGAGATAGAAATCCAATGCACACAATTATTAACTTAAAAGAAACAGTTAAAAAATGAAAACCTCTATCATCTAAATCAGAGGATTCATAAAAACCCAATTTGTTCAAAATGAAAGGGAATTTGATCACGTGTTGTGGGTTGTAAATTTGCTTCCATTCCTGGCAGTAGTAGAAGCATCAGAATTTTTTTCTTGTCCTTTTAAAAAAATTATTCAAAATTAACACCGATTTGAAAGCTTTCTATTGTAAACAAATTGAGTGACTTGAGTCACCACACAGTGGCCCCTATAAAAAGTGTTATCCCTCATAAGGTCATTAGAGTCATTACTGATAAAAGTTCCTGTGGTGAATTTTTAAAGACATTTCAATTTCAATGAAAACAGGGATGTTAGTAAGTGTTTGTACTATTGTAAGATACTTTGGATCACATTAATTGATATTTGCTTTATCTTTACAGGTTCACATAATGACTAACACTTGAATTAACCAGACCGGAAAAAAATAACTATACATTTCATGATTGATTTATGCATGCGTAGGGGAATAACTAAATCCATTCGTTTTATACTGTAATATTCCTATGAATTTATAATTTGGTTAAAAAAAATTACATTCTATGTCCACTGATATAATACTTGCGGAAGATGCTTTAAAGGTTTTGTTGGACGTTTGTTGCTCGGAGGATACAGTAGCTGGATAATATGCTCAGAATTTATTATGGCAATTCAACAGCCCTTTCCTCATAGCTGATGCCTAATTGTTGGTAAGTTAAGATTAATGGCAAACAGTAAACAGAGCTATTTTGTGAACAGGCTTCTGATTATCTTATTTTCAATGTGTCTCACACACACTCCATAGCAAAACTATAAAACAAACATGAGACCTTGGAAGATGCACAAATGCACAAATAAAATTGAAATAAAATAAGCCTAAAAAGTTCAACTCAGAAGCTGCCGTTTCATTCCACTGAGAGAAAATCTAAATCAGCTACTTAAAAGATTTTTCAGTTAATTAAAAAACAAACAAACAATCAAAACAACACTATGATTTCACTCAAGTTTACAATGTAAAACAATCATTGCTAAGTTTTAGGCCTTAAAGCCACTTGATATTTTATAGACCTCCAATCCCTGTTTGGGCTTTGCTATATAAACATACAGTAAGCCATTCTTCCAACATAAAAGCCTAAAAATTACCTTAACCTTACCTTTAAATTAAGGTTTGTTCTGTTACATTAAGATTTTAGAGGCCAACTCACCCTGTACTGGAGCCTTACTGCTGCCCACATATATTCAAAAATTACACCTTACAGAGGTGATGCCCAGCAGACCAGAAAATGTACAAGGGAATGAAAACTAAGCATGCTCTCTGCTGTTGTTGACAGATGGACAGACAATGGCAATGACACTGAAGAACCCTTGCCACGTCTCTCCTCCGTGTACACAAATGACAAACCCTAACTCTTCAGGCGGTAGTCAATTCATTTTTTTTTATAAATTTCTCAAGCTTACAGCACCTCAGTTTTGGATATTTCTGAAAATGAATAAATACACAAAACTTGACAGTAAACACTGCTGGTATGAAATGTATTTATGTCTTACTCAAAGAACGTGTAGGAAAAAAGTTTTATGACTCAGTTTTATGATGTTAAGAAAAATAACATTTTTGTTATTTTGTAATTTCAGAATAAGTACAACTGTGGCCTGCCTTATGTAATTTTCTTTAGTCTTCAAATATCATTGAGTTTTACAGTAAAATGTAAACACACACTTTATTATATTAAGCCACATCCATTTTTTTTATCATTTTGAAAATACATTAAGAGGTTATGAGCTATACAGCTGCTCTCATCCTTTGCATAACAGACAGTACAGGCACAGCCCACCTCCTGGAGTTGAACAAAAATGCATTATTTCTTGACATGTACTCTGTGTGACACATGCAAATGTCCACAGCTTCATGTGTTTTAGGTTTTACAATGAAGAGCTTCAGCCGTTCTCTATAATTGGGTAACTTTTGTTTTTTGTGGCCCTTTTCTGGAAGGAAAAAATTGACCAGTGTTATTTATGGGAGTGTCCTCCTAATAATGACATCCATAAAGCTGAGGACTGTCTGGATTTAATACAACAGCGCAGACATACTTTCCTACCCTGGATAGTGTTCTTACTGTTCACCCAGTGAAATGTTATGGTAAAGGAGCAAGGGACAGGAGATGGGTGCTAGAAATTTGATATACTTGGATCAGGCTCATCTTTCTTGGCAAAACACAATTAAGACAAGTTGCAAAGGTGGAGCATGCATTTCTTCAGCTAGAAGGAAAACTAAACCTCACTTTCTTCTGAGGCAAAACTTTTGCAACATTTAGGAGAACTTCCTAATACTCAAGAATACAAATTAGGTTATATACAAAAAAAGGAGGAAATCTTTTCCATCTCTCAAGGTTTCCTCAAATAGTTCATTTAAACTACCTTCTTAAATCACAACATACTCAGTGTCTCAATATCAGCACATCTGTTCAAATATGAGAGCATTTTCTAAAGCAATGAATCCTTCACATGTGGCAATAATAAACTTCACCTCAATATGCGGAAAAACACATTTTGAATAGAAAGAGAAGATGCTGCCAAATGAGCCAGGAACTGATGGCATACTCATCTAAAAACCACCACGGGGTATCCAAGGTATGTCCTTTACTATATGTGACATACACATGTTCAAACATTTAGCTAACCAGGAAGTCCTCTGATGCCAAAGGCAAACACAATAGTGTTTGCTTCTGTCTGCTGCTTCTGCCCCCCAGCTTACAATCATCAGAGTTTGTCAGAGCAGCTGAAGCACATTTATTTGATTAAAATGTGATTTATTTGATAAAAATTAGAATATCTATTTATGTTTTTGGAGGAAGGGAAAAGGCCTCTCAAACCAGCCCTAACATGTAGTAATAAGTGATTCATACTGCTACCCTGTAATAAACAAAACTCTTCACTTATAAAAGGAATTTGTTAAGATGACAAACTAAGAAATTTATATGAACTCCTTGTGTATCTTTTTACAAGGAGAGCAAAAATTCCTGTTAACTTGTTAGCAAGGCACCTAAAGCAGTAAGAAACGTCAGAGAAATAGTTGATGCTCATTCCTTTGGGGTAACTAAAGGCTAATCCAATTATTTGACAAACTTATTCCTAACATAGCAATGAGTTTGATGTTATTAAATGGAAAACAATTATGGCTTAATTCTTTATGGAGGATAAAAAAACACTAATCATAACAAGGAGGTCAAAGAAAATGTTTAGAAAGTTGGAGTGAAAATACTGATAAAAGAGAATGGATGTAGTTTACAAGCCATCTTAACATTTGATCTTTTAACGTTATAACATTATTTTTCACCCAGACAGCTCGGTTATCCCAGCAAAGACTAATTATCTGAAAAAAAGAAGAATCTGCGTTTTGGTGTGACTGGATTTCTGCAAATAAGACTTCATTGTGACACACTGTCTTTCTCTAGTCATGTAATGGAGACCAGGTTACTGATAAAGCTATGGATTAGAGGAAGCCATATTTGCAATGCCCATTGCTTAACAAAAACATTTCTTTTTTTCCAATAAGAACCATTTCTACACATTCAGCTCAGAAGTAAAATCAAAAGATTTATTCTTCATGGCTGTCACATGGAAAATAATTCCTACTGAGCCCATAATTGCAGTTGATTATAATCAAAACCCTGTCACTGCAGGTCAAAATGAACCATCCTCAAGACTGCTCTTCACATGATTTATTACCGCTCTGAAAAATACAGTTCTAACTATAGAAGCTGCTGTTATGTTTTTCCCCTTTATATCTTATTTCTTTCTTCTCCTTTTGACTATTGCCATAAATGTAAATATCCTGTCTAGAAGTCACACTGAAAAACTAGTCTATACATTCATTACTTCAAGGTTTGACTACTGTACTTCCTAAAAACAAACAAAAAAAATTCTCAAAATACAGATAAAAGCCCAGACGTTTAACTGAAACACAGGGCAAGAGTTCTGATGAAACTTTGCTTGTGCCCTTCCGTGTTTTGTACTGTTTTTTCCTTGTATTTCTCTTTATGTCACACTGTCAACACATAATTAGTTCCATCAGGGAGTTTTTATTTCTCTCCCTTTTCAAAAATATTTTTATATTTTCTCAAACTGTCAGTAAAGACCACTGTCGTTGCAAAATTAGTCGGTCTCTCTCTCTATGTTTTGAAATCCAATAGGTGTAGTGATCACTTCTTGCTCACCCAGGGGACAAGATAAAGTGTTGTGATAGTTTAATATATTTATCATCCACCACGAGAGGGCTGGTAAATATATTATTTACTCAAAAATTATTCTGAATTTTGTTTTTAAACACAAGCCCTACTGGCTGTGTGTTAGAACAATTACTGTAAGTGTGAATCAAGCTCAAATCATGGTCCAACAGATACTTCTGCACATATATAGAATAAATTCACCACAACTTCCATTCAAAATACGATTTTATCAACAAAAATCATTCAGTTTAAAGTCAAACATATTTCAGTTTAACACTCTTTACTAAAAACTGGTGAAACTCAACTAAAAAACTAAAGCAAAATGTAATGAGCAAATGGCGGAACACACGTTATACCAGTGTTTAAAACCTTAGTGAAATAAGGGGGTGTTCCTCTGTCCAAGATGCATCACAAGGGAAGCGCTCTGCCTCCACTCTGTTCAGCTCTCCAAGCATCTAGGGTTCCTGAACCCAAAAAGGAATGTTGGAAACCGTCTGTTCTGCAGCAGTTCAGCTCTGGAATCAACCATCAACCATCACGACTGAGCCTTCTTCAAGAGATCTGGGTCTCTGGCCTGGTTTTCCATATTGGTGCCTCTTCCAATGTGAGTCTCACAGAAAGAGAAAGAGAAAGAGTTCTGTGTCTTCTGGTCTTTTGTACTTTCAGACAGGGGGGGTTAAATAAATAAAGTATGTTTGATCAGGTGTCACATTTGTTTTATTGCATAACAACAACGTTGTGCTTAGTTAGCTCATATTTCTTAAAGGCGATTGATTTATTTAAGGAGACATCAGAAAGGACTCTGGTTCACGTGACCCATTGAGTAACGGATCTAACCCCCTCACGTTACATAGATGAGTTTTAGAGAAGGGCAGCTAACATGAAGCATCAATACAGGCCTAGTACTGTCAACAGACCTGACAGACCATTTAGTATATTTCAAATGGAACTTATACTTGGGTTGAAAGTCACTCAGTGTTTCTTTAGGCTATCCACATTTTTTTGTAAAATGTTGAGAAATTTTTTTTTCAATCTATATTTAATTGAATTACACAGATCTGAATTACTTTTCTCAGAATACACCAGCATCCATCCTCTCCCAAGGTCAACATTAAGCATTTTTATAGCAAAGAACAGTGTGCTTTTCTACTTTCTGATTGGCTAGAACTTTAGTGGGTGGGCTTTAGGTGTCAATCACCCAAATAGTTCAGAAATATCTGCCAAATTTCTCTACTTTCCTTGAACAGATTACATGGGAGCAGGCCAAGATTAATTATGTCAAAAAATAAACAGAAAGTTTTAGACACCATTAATAAGACTAGCCAGGTTATCTCCAAAAAGCTCCTGTTGAATGCCAATGCAACATATCTTGACTTATTGATCTAAAAGAAAGTTTACCTTTCTTATTTGTCCTTTCAAAAAAAGTAGACTGAGAATTATAGGGATGCTCCGCTTTTGGGCCTTTTCTATCCTTGTTACAGCCTTAAAAAACAAAGCTGAAGTTTTTTAGGCAAGGTTAGACAAAGTCAATCTAAAGTGTTCTAGTATCTAATTACTGAATTGATGGTCCCAATCTTTCATCTTTACAGGGGTTAGTCTAAAAAAACACCTGAGCACTACAATAAGTGGGGATCGATCTAAGTGTTTTGTCAGTGGTTTAATTTTCTTATCTGCTTATTTTGGTATTTTTATCAGGCTACATTAAAAAACTACTAATAGTTTTATACAGTCCAGTAATGGAAATATTTAAACATCATTATGGTAGCCTATATCATTAACTTTATTAAATTCTATGTGGTCAATGTTACTATTTTATTGTGTTTTAAAGACTGCTGCTATTCTAAGTTTAACAGAAAGGCCCTTTTAAAACTATCATATGTCTTGAAGGGATTAAAGAAGTGTAATTAGTACTGAAATTTAAAGAAAGAGATCTTTCCACAGTAAGTACATCTTATGCAATATCCTTTTAGTGCCAAAAACATATTTAATAACAACTTAAAAAGAGATTAAAATATGAGCATTGTAAACTACTACCTTACATTGTTTTAAACAATTCCAATAAATAACAACAAGAAACTCAAAGAGTAGAAAATTAAATAACATGGACAAGAAGACAATGTGCAGCAATGTCCACAGACAAATGCCAAAGCACAGGTTGTTCCCAGATTGCGTTTCAGTCGACATGCTCTGTTCCAGAAGGAAATAAGCTGTGCCAGATATCGCAGCAACACACACACACCCACACACACACAAAGAAAGAAAGAAAGACTTTCAAATGGAAAATGATAACTTTTCTTACATTTTCAAAGGTTAATTAAAGTAAATCTAATGACTAACATAAACATTTCGTCACCAAATCTGACAACTAATTCACCTCTAAAATTGCTTTGTTGTCATTCGGAAATTCAAATCACAACTGTTTTTCCTTGAATTACACACATGAAACTTTGATTGTCCAATCCATTTTTCATATACATAACAATTACTTTTAAGTGTTTTTACATTTAATTCAACATTCAGCAAACAATTTATGTTACTTGGAATACTTGTATTTTATCCGATGGTAATGTATAAAAGCACTCATGCTAAAGTGGAAAGTGTTCATTTTATGTCCTTGGGGAATTACTATAAATATTCAAGGATCATTTTTTTCTGATTTATATAGAGAGGGTAAAGAAAAAAAACATCAGCTAAGTCACATTTGTTGCCTTTGAAGGTGTCTGGTACTATCATTGGCTATGCAACCTAGGAAATAATACTTTTCAAATATTTTTGATAGATTAGTTGCTTTTTTAAAAACACATGACTTTTTGTCATTTTTTTCTCATGAAAAATATAAATATTTAGATTATAGGATTATTTTTATAACTTTATTTGGAGAATAGAATTTATTATGTATAATTTTAAAATCACAGCATCCATTTCACCATCTCTTTTTGTGTTTAGTTTAACCTTTGCATATTAACATCGCCAGGAAAACTAGCCAAATTATAAATTCAATGATGTGTCAGGAGGGCAGCTGCGGTTGATTATTAAATGAGCTCAGCTCAAAATAATTCAACACCTGCCTATTTGGATTGCTAGAGCAGACGTTTAAAAGGTTTTAGTGTTTGGATTTTTTTCTCTTGATGCAGTGTGTATTCTGACAAAGAACACATATGAATATAAAGAAATATAAGATATGTCAAGGGAATTAAATGCCTTTGCTGAGTAGTCTTACAGATACTAAATTTAAATATAAAGCACCCCTTCAGTATACTCTACCTGATTACCACAAAGTGGTAAGTGGTTCACGATTGGCAAAAATCCTCTACTAAACATAACATTTACAGTTAGAACAGTGAAAATATCCCTTTTTTGGCCCAAAGTGTAAACATTTATTCTTTACATTTAACCCATCCCTTAGGGAGTAGTGGGCCAACAAACTAGGATGGGGGCGGCAATCTAGGTTTTAGGCTCTTGCTAAGGAAGACACAGTGATCATAAAAGTTTCAAACAGGTCATCTTTCACTTTAACCACAAGGCCAAGAATCTGTATTGGACGTAGCTTCGTAACCATAATGAATGTTTTGCAGATTCATCCACTCAAAGTGGTAATGTAAGTCAGACATTTATTCAAAATGCTTAAAGAAAAATAAAAAGGCCCAATATCCATAGAGGAAAAACATGTTTGTGTAATTTGACATGTAGAATTAAAACAAAATAAAATTTCTGCTTGATTTCTTCTTGCACTGAAAAAATAAACATCTTCTTTCAAATACCTCAAATTGTAGATCTTACTTCTCATCCCAGCATCACCTGCATTCAATCACCTCATCATGCACCTTTGCTCCAGCCAGTCACCATCAGGTCCTCATTTCTTTTCAGCCAACTATCCTGTGAGGTTCTGCCTAAAAGCTCCTTATTCACAGACACTCCTGATCTTCAGTTAAGCTTTGACCCGCCTCCTTCATCATACTCTTAAGCTTCTTCTGGCCCCCACTCCACCACCACAGAGACATATCTCTGAATCTCTCAATGATCAACCAAGTTCATAGCTATTCGCAGCTTCCATATCATTGGGTCCAAGTGACAAAGAACTGTCAGATCCATCAATAAATTTAGCTAACTACCAGTTTTCTTGTGTGTGTGAGTCTCTCCAGGTTGAAATGCTCATCAAATGACAATCCAGTGAGGTTTGTCCTCAGAGCACTGCTGCCTGTAGTCTTCTTGCTGTTATATCTCATCTCACTGGAGAAAGATTTGAACTCATGAGACCATGCTTTATTTTGGTAATTTTAGAGACTTTGATCAAATTAATCTCTACTGGTTGTTCATTACTCTTCAGTATCAGTGTATTGTATTTTATTCTCAAAGGATCTTTTCAAATGCATGTTTGATGATAATAAAAAAGAAACAACAAAAACAGCTTCTAAATGCTTAGGTTTAAAGTCTATACTTGGGACAGCCTGCTTTTCAGTTTATTTCACCTCAATCTTATCAAACCTCCCTTTAGACTGCTGCATATGAACATTTTTTTAATTTAGTGAAGGATGAAAGGATGATGAATGACTTCAGTGGCTAAAAAGACCCAAATAGATACTCAATCCTCAGCACTCCAAGTCTTATTATCCACAGTGTTGTTGGCTAAGATATTTTCTAATTTCTCAAGACATAATGAGGTTGGATAGCATTCATCCATGTTCCACAGCTAAGCTTAAATGGGCTCACTTTTATTTTATAGTGTTACTGTTTTATCTATATTTTCTATCTGTTGATAAGAACTACAAACTTAAAAGTGATAACATTATAAACAGACACATCAGTCAATTTTTTTATTTGTCATTTCACCTGTATGGCATCACAAAGGTCTGAAACAAAAGCTTGGGAAAGTGCTTCTGCTGTGGAAGACCTCTTGTGTTGTACAAATGGTGGAGATCACACATCTATAGGGCTTGAGTAGTTACAGACTCACAGGACCAACCTTATATCTGATGAAAACCTTTTGAAGGGTGGTACTTAACTATCTTTGCCTCCCTTTGAGGTCCTCATTGGATCCAATAGAGTTTAACTACCAGTCTGGTACTGGGTCAGATGATGCCATCATCTCTCTCCTTTGACCTACTTAGAGGTGCCTGGAAGCAATGGGTCTCATGCGAGAACCGTTCGTATGCACAAAATCGTTCTTGAATCGTTTGTAAAAGTGATTTAGGAGAAAATTTTGCATTCATCATTTTTCTCCTTTTACTAATTTTCTATTAGGTATGAACAAATTTTACGAGGGCGCAATCAGTCAGCTATTATCCAAACCTGTTGAGATCCGGAGCCTGTCTGCCACCTTTTCTCCAGCAGAGCGCGCCGTGGGTCTCCTGGGCTGGAGCC
>JAUZNJ010031694.1:0-14088 GCA_034780135.1 Jordanella pulchra | reverse complement strand
ATAGAAAACTTTTAACTAATCTGACTGTGTGATTTGAATGAATTGTCCTTGTGAAGTGCCTTGAAATGACATGTGTTGTGATTTGGCGCTATATAAATAAACTAAGTTGAATTGAATTTAATTTAATTGAATTAAACTATGCAGACTGACAATTTTTTTCATATAGTGGTTCTTTGGGGACTTTGACCTTATAAAGAAGATTTTTGTTTATTTGTAAATCAAAAAAACAATTCTATAACCCACTTATTTCTTCTACAGTTATTTCTGATACTAAATCAGACTAGATTTTGCCATCCACAAGCTGGGCCTGATGCATGTCTCTGAGCAACTCTGCTCCAGTGATCTGCTCCAAATTATTTACTTGCCTAAAGGGATAATGGTGTTTAAAGAGTGTGTATACGGTTAATATTTTACCTGTTGTAGATAAGTCATGATATCTTCATTAAGTAAAATCCAGATGGATCCTTGAGGCTTAGGAAAACCAGACCAAAATGGACTTCTATAGTTTTAAAACAAACGCAAAGACATCGACTGTTTATGGAAATGCCCTTTTATGAACCATTTAAACTGTCGTCACATTTGCATTGCATGGTTATTTACACAGACGCCGGTGATTATTTCCAGGGTAAATTGCAGTTTGAGGCAGTGCACCAATACTGATCTTCCTGCATTAAAGTCATACTGAGAACAAAACCTCCTCTTTCATTTCAGTGTGACTATCTGACAAAGTAAAACACCAATAAAAATGTTTTATAGAAGTTCAGATTAATGCTTTTTTATTTCTTTTTCTGTCACTGACTTATTTCTGTGTTTTCTGTATTTAAACCTCTATATACAAACATGAAAGCAAAAGTTTCATAGAATAGTTTTCTCATAAACTATGTTTTCAGGTTGAACTTATTTTAAGATTTGAGATATTCACTTCAGTCTTGGCACTTCTTCGACTAGCCATTAGCTTAAGCTTTTGAGATGTAAAATAAAATGCAGATGCCAAAAATACTCAGTAGTTTTCCTTACCTTAGAATTCCTAAATTATCTTTAATCCCTGAATATCAATAAATTATATGAATTTACTTAAATGTTATTATCTTTAAAGATAAAATTTAATCCATAACTATATCCCATAAACAGAGATGACTTTTTTGTGAGATAAAGTGGTTTTATCAGTTTATATTACATATGTTTTTGAAGCAAGGTGATACTGTGTACAAGCTTAAGGTATTTCATGCATGAATACTGGATTTAAAATTCATTACCAGTGTTGCCAGACGAAAACAACTCCATTCGACATGCAATAATAAAATCATCCATCATTTGAAAGTGATTGAAGGACATTTGTGATATTTTTTTTCTTTAATCTCATGGGTAAAAAAAAAAAAGATTTAATTGGTTTCAGCTATCCAAATATGATATTTCTGAGCTGATGTTGTTTTATGAGATTTTTAATCAAACAGAAGTATTGGTGGAACAAAAGAAGCAATATTCACACCAATTCTCATCAGTTTGTGCATTTGTGCTGCCCTTTGTTCTGACTTTAATAACATTCCCCTTCTGTTTTACAGCCTTTGCAGAGTGAATTATCTCAAACATCAAATAAAAATAAGTTTAAAAAAAGTGACATGCATAACAAAAGTGTTATTAAGCTGGATTTAGGACAGGACATCAACATATCTAATGTTAAAAGTACATCAATTCAAATATTAATGACTGTGCTTTAGCAGAAGGCAGCAATGGCAAACTTGGAGAGTTTTATTTGCTTCAATCCTCCCTTCTCTAAATCTATTCATCTTCTATCAACACTTATGTTTCCATTACCTGCAAACACAAATATTGCCATGAACATATGGGATCGTACTTACTCGATGCACACTAACTGGTATTCTGGTTACTGCTGTGGTGAGTGAGGCAGGCGGTGCAGCATCATGGTACACCTACAGTAAACACACTTCCAACCATGCAGCGATGTTGTTTGAGCTGGAGAGGCCAGTCCCAGCTGAGCAAGCTGACTGAGGGTTTTGGGCCACAGTTCTGACAGGAACAGACCTCGGGAGAAGAAAACACAGCAGAGATGTGCATTTTAAGAAGGTTGTTGCAGTATTTATTTGCCAATTATGAGCAGGAGAGGTAAACCAGACTATGACACTTTGATTATCTTTCTTTTTGGCTTTTTTTCTGTTTGTATATGTTTTGTATAAAATGAATTGGTATATATACAGCCTCTGCTCAGCAATTAAGGTTTGTGAATGTTAATGTTATGGTATGTCATCAAAAACTGCTCTAACTCTCCTTGGCTGTTTAATGGGTTGCTGCAGAAGGAACAAATTGATTTCTTGGTTTATGCCACAGTGATGCTTTTGCACAGCACCAAGGGCTACAGTAGCACCACATGTTTTTCTGCTCCTGCATGTTTTTGTAGGATGAGAGGCAGCAAAAGCAGTTGAGAGAGAATATGAAAGGGAAAAAAGGCAGAGTGAGTGAGACTTTTCAAAAAAGGGAGAGTTTAGTTTCTCCCCTTCTCTTTAGAGTTTCCCTGGTGAGTTCACTGGCAGCTTGTTTGCTGGCAGAGAAGCGGGAGGAGCAGCAGCCGTCGGAGGTAGAGAGATTGCGATAAGCCCCTTCAGAGGCAGACAATAGATGGTATAATGCTGTTGGAATTAATGACTGGCATCCCATCGTTTCTCATCTGATTAAGACCTAGTGACAATCTTGGAGCTACAGTCTCTAGTTGTCACCAGCTATGACTAATGAACTGTGATATTCTGTTTCTCCTTCTCTCTCCTTCTCCGTGTCTCACTCTCTTCACTTCACGCTCTATCGATTATTGAAATACTCTCTGATCCCTCCCATTCTTAACACACCCCAGCACCCCTCCTTCTCTCCCTCTGCTCCTTTCATTTGCCCGTCTCCCCGTGTTCGCTCTCCTCCCAGTGCTGTCCTTTATCTTGTACCATTCATTTGGCTAATTTGATATTTGGAGTTGATAGAGCACCGAATAGAGGGCCATGTTTTCACACACATTTGTCTCCATCTCCCGTTCTCTCATTTCCCCCCCCTCTCCCCTCTTTCTTCTTGCTTCCTCCTCTTTTTCAGAGGACCGATAATGAAATCAGGCTCTAGCCCTTCATCTGTATTAGCAGCATTTGCAGGGTCTAAGAGAGACTAACAGCCTGCTAATTCTCTGCCTCTGATTCGTTAAACTGACAGGCATTTGCATAATTTAGCCGACCGCCTCCTCCTACTCAAAGGTTGCCGGCAGACGCTTCTGACATTGAATGGAATCGAAAATAGTCAACATAATGGCTTGTTTGATTAGATTCGAGTATTTGTTTAGATATGAAGATGAGAACGACGGAAATATGCTGTTAAAGTGCTATCCATTTAAACGAAAATTAGTTGATCCTTTTCAAAGAAATTTAAATGTTTTTTTTTTTATTTTTTTTCTATTGTAGAAAGTTAACCAGATTCTATTCAGTGTCTCCATCTCTCCTATTTGGCTCACCTTCAAGGCATACAATATTCACACAAGCACGCTATTCCCCAAAAGTGTGCTCTCGTTTGAGGCAGAAGGCTTTCTCATTTTTTTTTTTTTCCCTGTGTGATGCTGACAGATATGAGCAGTGGCTTCCCTTTTTACCATTTTCCTTTCAGCTGCACTGTCTCAAGGCTTTACAGCACTTTCAGTGAATAATGCACACAAGCACAGTCACATGCGCCAAGCGCATGAATCTGCAAAAAGACAGACTTCCACTGATTCACACACACATCGAAAGCCTTGCTCTGATGCTTCTCGAGCAGCTTGCATACAAGTGTGCCATTAACCTTGCGGGGTGACGACGTCTCTAGGTGTCTCCATTATGTGACATGATCAGCTTTAAACGACATCATTGGTTTTGAGGGCTCATATAAACGCCGACGCACTACTCTACAGCCCCCAATGTCAAGGCAGCATCCACTGTATAGTCATGCTTTTCACCATTGATAAGCAACTGTGTGGATGATTGGAAAGTTATGTGAACCCCCCCACCCCCACCCTGCCTCCAGGCATTAATAAAGAAATGCAGTACCAGATGTCCTCTGTGAGAAAGACATTGAGCAAACGTAGTAAAAGAGAAAGAGGAGGGGGAGGAGGGGCCAATATTATGGTTTGCCATTTTAGTGGCCTTCTTTTCTTAATGGCGCTTCACTCTCACTGGGATTATCTAGCTGGCATGCAGTGTCATGGTCTGTAAACTGCATTGCACCCAAGAGGAAAAGCCACACAGAGAGAGGGGCCATAAGCTTCGAGGTAGAAGTGACAGGAGGAAAAGGCGGGAAGTGTTCTCAGACTGCCAGGCAGAATCTAAGCTTTATCAAACGGAATAGGCCGAAGGGAGCACATTAGGTTGCAGCCTGTTCGCATGTATGGCTGTACACTGCAACCAAAGTAGTGAAAAATGTACCTGCATTTTAGTACTTTGCTAAAGTAATATACTAATTAAACTTTTTCACAGAATAGTCATGACTTTTAATGTATTTATTGAGTTTGAATGTGATTGATTAACACATTGAAGAACATGATTGTGGAAGGATAGGAGATATTTTTATTTGAATCCTTTTAAAAACTAAAACCTCTGCTTCACTCAAAGGATTATTGTCAGCATTAGCCTTAATTTATGTATTTATTTAGTGTCCCTACTGAGGAAAAGTACTCACACTACATAATGCTGCCACCACCTTATGTAACAGTGGGAAGGGTGTGTCTCTAGTAGTTATCTACACAACTGTAACATGTAAGCGATTTCTTTTCTTTAATTGTTTTCAACAGGTGCACAGTCTCTCCCATATGCCTCACAATAACTTCCACTCAGGAGTTCAGACAAATTTCCTGTGGCCTCTCTTAAAGGTTGCATGTTTAGTGCAACACATCTTATTGGTCTTCAGTGCTTCTGTGGATGCACTGAACAAAAACCATAACTCTGTCTGACCCTTCTGATATGATGATTGGTCTGCATATTGTTAATCATTTAAAGATCTCTACAGGACAGTTGTATTTACAAGGATTAAACTGCACACAGGTGGTCCATTTTTATTTGCTGACTCCTCCATGTAGTTGGTTACACTGGATTTGTTTAAGGGCATTAGAATCAGGTAAGCTTAACTGTAAAGCCACGCCTTTGATTGTCAAAACAATACATTACTGCACTACTTTTAGTTGGTGCATCTCATAAAATGACAATATGACACATTTCATGTTTGCAGCATGAAAAATGTGCATTAGTTTAAGGCCATGTAAGTTTTATAATTTTTTAAAGGTAGGTTAATGAGAAAAAAGATGCAATTTTTTCTACACCTTTTTAACAGTTGTAATGCTTCATTACCAACAACTTCTATAGGACAGGGGGAAACACTATGTTCATTGGAAGCATTAAGCCCTGATGCTCTTCAGGGATGACTTGAGTCTTTTGCTGCCAGCTGATGAAAAATGGCTGCACATATGTATAAAACTGTTCTCCCTCTAGAGAACAGTTTGGCATTTTTGTTTCAGTAACGTCCCAGCCAACCCTGCTTTTATAACACCTTTAAATTATTACTTACCGCTGAAACCTCTTTCTGATATTCTTTTCCCTACTCTGTCTCATCCCTCTTTGTTTCCTTTTACCTTTTTCATTAATGTCCTCTACACAAATCACATATCCCTCTACTGGCAGCCGTAACACTAAGCCCTTTCAGTGTACAGCGGCAGGTGCAGTGGGTCAGCGGGTGTATCTTTAGTATATTAATATCATTCTCCATGCTGCTACTGTCACTGCTGTGGTCACAGTCTGTCTGTAGTATATGAATACCTAGTAGAGCCTGGTACATTTCTCTAGGAGTATTCTGTACATAAGCACACTCCATCCCTCTCATTTCAGCTTCATCTGCTTTTCTGCTACTCCAAGAGCTTGAGCCTGACCCTTGCTGTATATCAAATTCTACATTTCACAGCTTTTTTTTTTTCTTTACTCTTTTTCACCTACTCTGCTGAGTGTGGGGAAATATTATCCAGATATTTAGCCCTCTCTCTGTTCAAGTTTATCTCAGAATCCAACTCTCAACTTTCAGTGTGGTTTGTTGACACCTAAGGTCAAAAGGCCACATCGCCACCCCTAGTTTGCATTGCATGGGTTCCTTTGGCATCGATTGTCATCGTTATATGTATGAAAAGTCCAGAAATTATTACCATTCAAGAAGCTCAGCTTGTTTTATTTATGAACACGTGCCCAATGGAGAAATCCATTACCTTCAGTGGTTACAAAGGCTCAGTGCATCAGTCAGTGGAAGAATGTTATACAAAATTCACAGCTTTTTACCCTGATCCCATCTGATTTAAGCCTATTTCTTTATAAAGGGACCCAGGGGGCTTATGTATTACACTCCCAGTGTATCACAGCTCGTATTTCAGCCTCGAGGAATCAAAAAGTCTGATTTAAACAGTTCATAACTTGCATGGAAAATGAGATATGGGTTCATAAAGGGAAGCACTGATGGATGTCTGTGGCTACTCCTTTGATTCCTGTCATAGGAAACGCTGCTTCTTAAAGAGGTTAGCTTAGCAATGTGTCATGGGTTTGTCACAGGCTCAAACTAAACACAGATCATTAGGCCCATTTGTCATTAGGGTTTGTGGTGTGAAATCTGAGCAGTATCAGAATGGCTTTTAAAGAGAGAATCAGATTGAAGCGAAGCAAAACAACCTCATCTGCATCGGTTGTAATGTGCAGCTCTTTATGGTCGGCTAATTAAGATTAAATTGAGTGTGCTGGTTTTAGCAGAGATTTTGCTGCATTTAGTCTAGCTTGTCACTGGAGTTGTCAGGGGAGCTCTGAGAATGTGCTCACAAAGAGACGAGGGCAGCTTTACTGTGTTTTAGACTGAAGGCAACTCATCAAATGCTGTCAGATAAACCTCTAAGTTCTGTGTTTTAAAGCAAACAAATACTTTTCAGACAAATATCTCCCTAAATCTGACCAATCAGTGTGCCAGATCTAATTTTAGGCTGCTGGAAAGTTGCAGCAAAGACCATGAAATTAGAACCAAAGGCACAGAAAATAGTTGAGCAGTTAAAATCAGATATAAAATCCACTGCCCATAACAACAGTGCAGTGGAAGAATGTGCAGTATCTGTGTTTAAGACTCTGTCTAACTGTTTGGCAGACTTGTCAAAACAACTAAAACGCCATGATACAGTCACTTGCCTTGTAATGGTCCGTAGCAATGCCTTAAAGTGATCGTTGCATTTAATAAATTATGGGCCCATTTATTGTTGTAGAGTAATTTCAACCTTCACCTCTTTAAGATGTTGATTCAGGTCATTGAGGACAATGGGTATTTTTTAATACACAACTCACTTTTCTGGCACTGATACTGTCTCTTCAAACTTTGTCCAGGTACTCTAGGATTACTAAACATATTTTACTATTTTCAAATCCAGAATCTTCACGACTCTTTTAATGAAAATTTCACAAAATGTCCTCAGTCATTGGAATTGAACATATTGATTCATTGATAAAAAGTTTTATTTATAGAAGGTGAAGAAGCTGGTGACCAGAACTGTAAATATACCAAACAGCAAAGCGATGAAATAACCAGAACCTGTAAAGTTTTGTTCTCTTTTGTAACATCCTAAATGCTAGTCAAATACCTTTTGCAAAGAACAGTTTTCTTCCCAATACCTGGCATCTTATGTTGTCCTTTTTTCTTTTTAAACCTGCAATTGATACTGTCTCTGGCAAATTTTGTGCTTCTTCCCTCCCCTTACCTCAACTTTCAAACCTATGTCTTCTTGATATTAGCTGGTAGTGCATATGTATTATTCAATGACAGTAAAGTTTTTTTTTCATTTTTTATTTTCCTACCATCCCTTCATGCTTTTCAAAAGGCAAGGTTTCATTTCTCTTTTTAAGTTAAGGTTAATTGATTTCAGACAATCCATATTAGTACAATTTTTGTCTTTGTTCCAGTACATGCTAACATTTAACATATTAACTAAGAGTTTGAGATTCAAAGCTCTTAGGATTACTGCAAATTCTCTGCGTATTACAGAGTCTGACCTTGGGCTTACTGACTGAGATATCTTTTATGACAATATTTAAAGTTTTCACTGTGTGCATTAACCTCTTTCCTCTTAAATGATGAAGTGCAAGGTATTGACCTCATACTGTGTCTAGAATAATCAGCTGTATCAATGGTGTCTCTAACATCAATTCTGATATCTACTCCCTTTTATCATATTGCTAATTTACACCTGAATGGCCTAATCTAGGACTGTGCTGAATATGCTATTGGGTGCACAAACTTATGATCATTTAAGATCATTTAACTGTCACCCGTCAGGTGCTACTTACCTTCTATGGTTCTTAAAAAAAAGGACTCTGACGATGTAATGTGCAATTGTTCATCTGAGAAGGCTTACTTTTACATTTACAATGACTGTAATTTTAATGTCACAATCGAAGCTCCTGCCAAAGTTACAGAGCTGTTGGTCTGTTACTATAATGGAAGAATTTCAAACATTATTGGTGAATTATTCTTTACAATAACATTTTAAAGGTAACTTAGTTTGGTCCTCATTCATTGAAGTTGATAAGCTTGGAGTGAATCATGGTGTACTCTTTATAAAGTGGATTGTTCTGACAAATGTCTTCAGGCACATAATGTAATGATAATCCTGGTGACATATAATCTGGTATAAAATTTATGTATTGCTATACTGTAGTCATGAGTAAAAGAGCCACATTGTCACATTTTGTTTTACCTTATTCTGTTTTAATTTTTTTAATTGCAACAATGATTGAAACTAATATGGTTTGCTTTTGCTTTGGAATAACTAAGATAATGATTCACGGAGGCTATTAAATGATGCACTGCTTTGTTTTGATTTTTTTTTTTCTTTTTTTTTTTGCTTACATCATATCTGTCTGTTAGCATCTTATCTGCTTTAAAGAAATGTGGACAACCTTTCATCAGCTTTAAATCTATATTCCAGAACATGTTATTTTTAAATGATTTCTTTTTAGCTGTATTCTTAATTCTTCCTGTTTAAAGCTATGAATAAATTCACTGTTTCAAATTTCAAAGTGGCATCGTTTGGAGTGGGATCTGTACAAAGCAGAAATTTGTGTGACTGGAATTGTGGTGTTTCCTGTTCTGTGTCACAGCCATCAATTAAACCCTGCTTCCAATTTCAATATACATTAAAGCCTACATATAATTTAGTTATCTTTCACTTACAACTATGAAGACAAAGAAAATGGTTGTTTGTTTTACAGATTAATTCAAACAACTTTTTAATAGTTTTAGAGTATTAATAGTTTTACATATTTTCTAACCAGACATTAGAAAATCTAATGACTTCCCCTCTAGTTTTTAGGAATCATACCTATTGTGCATGATGGTATTTCTTTTTGTTATTTTTCTCATTTGTGGGATGACACGGGTAGTTTAAAAAGCCATATGGACAGTAGATTCCAGTACATTAATTTTGTTAATGGTTTGAAGCATTTCTTTGGCAGTTTGTGGAACTTTTATTGCAAGAATTTTTAAATGGCAGAAAAATGCCAATTATAGTCCAAAATTAAAGAGATGTACACAGCCATAGCTGCTGAAATAGTACATTTCAGACCTTTATCGGTTTATTAGATTTACAGGTCATTTTTCTAAATTCCAGGAATTGGCTTTGGGAAACAAGAACTGGGTTGTAGATCTTACATGCTTATTGAGATGCTACTTACATAAAGTAGTACACCAATAAGATTTTATTCCATGAGTAATTATATATAATTGCAGCTTTTGAAAAATACAGAGATTACATTCTGGGTGCAAAATTTCTTTTGTGTGTGCAGAGGTGGCGTAATTGTTCATACTTGTATATATCATAATCTCTGTCTTAAAGTAAGGCTAGACACAAACTAAGCTAACTTTACACACATTAAGCATTGATTTCTGTTAAGTATTTTGATGTCTTTTAGATGTCCTTTAGACCAAAAATGCTCAGTGGGCTACTGTTACCCATCCTGCTAAGCACTAGTCGAACGAGATACGATGTCCCATTACTTATTTAGTAGCACTTTAAAGGGTACCCAAGTCAATTGAGAAGCCACTCTCCTTTATGATAAAATTTGCTAAGTGACTTCTAACACGGACGGCAACAATGAAATTGAATGAGATGGAATCAAGTGAAGGGATGAAAAAAAAAACGAAAAAGAAAACATGGTCGGTAATGTAGTCTGTGGTCAGATGGTAAAGTCAAGGTCATCTTGGAAGGACAACATGTATTTTGGTGACAAAGAGAAACATTTGTGAGGCAAGATGGAAAAGTTACTTGCCTTCATATTGGTGTGACCAGAGGAGGGAGGTTTTAGCCAGTTTTTTTATTTTTTCCTTTCTGTAATGACATTTTTTCGGCCCCTTTCATATTATAACCAAGCCTTGCTTTAGAAATGGCAAGTTTTGATGCATTGAAAGCTCATGTGAAAGGACACATGATAAGAGGGGTTATAGGAGAGAGGACGGACTTTTCACCCGGCTCTGGTCGTTCTCTTTGTGAGAGTGTGTGTAGAGAGTTCAGCATGGACACTTTTCCCCAATCTAATCGTGAGCCCCCTCTTTTATCTGAGTGCTTACCAACTGCCCAGGCCTATACATCACAGTAACCCTATGCACACACACTTTCACACAACCGTTGTCTGTCTTGTCTTTCTCTTCTTCAAAGCCATATATTACCGTGTATCACCCACTGACACTCTGGCAACATATTAAAAAGAGGGATAGTGGCTGCTCTGTTATTGCCAGAAAAGTGATTTACCATGGGGCCACATTCCCACCATATTGATTAAAGAATGTGTGTGTTTGTTTCACCTTTTTGCCCATCTCACTGAGCTTTCTCATTTTCCCTCTCTGCTGTAGCCCGCTCTCCTCCTCTGCCTCTCCTTGCCCCTTCCTCTCCTCCTTTTATCTCTCACTTCACTTCCCCTATCTCTGATCTTGCCTAAAAACCTTCACCACTCCCATGGGTATGTGTGAGTCTCCCTCTCTCATCTGTGTCAGCCCTGGACTCATGTGGCTGATTGTGTTTGAGAGTACAGCCAAGGCAATAGGCTAGGAAGCGAGGGAAGAAATGGGAAACTAAAATAAGAACAAGACAAAGACAGAAGTTTAGAAAAAAAATCTTGTTTCCATTATGCTTCTTTCCTTTGATTCTTTATTTTAATAATTGTAGACAAGAGTGGGCACAAAATGTTGGTTAGGAATTTCAAATCTTTTAGACACGTCAAGAAGTCGCATCTGAAGTTCTCCATTTAAATTTCTCAGTACTCCTATTAAACTGTTAAGCCAAATCCATTTATTATATACATCCCCATCAAGGTAATTATAAGAATTGCTGGCAAAAAGAAACAAAAGGGATTTCTGAAATTGCCCTTATTTGCTATGCCTAGACACTCTTATGACACTAACAACAATTTATCTAAAACTTTAATCAAGAGATGTATGGATTTAATTTTATAGCCGATTTATGGTCTAAGGATTTTACCAAGCTTTGACAAGCTCATTTTAATCCTTATCTCAAACAGTGACCTAGTACCATATACGTTGGCATCCCAATAGTTTCTTTAACCAAATATGTTATGCTTCATGTACACATTGACTGGTTAACAGTTTCACAGTATACCTACGTAGGTATGGGTCACGGTTCCAAAACCACTAAAGTTCTCCAACCACTTTTTCTTAAATTTGGTCAGAAAGTGCTCAGATTGTGAGCTAACTTTCCCCCCTTATCTTTGGCCCTTTCATAGACGCCACTCCGCTGTGCTTCAAAACACATTTAAGTCACCTATATGAAATGCTTTGGCTAGATGGTAATGGCTTCAAGAAATAAGGACCCCCTACTTAGGACAGGGCAGCCAGAGGAAGCAATACAACTAATATGATAGCGCATCTGCACTTTGCAAAATTTAAGACAAAGTTTGTACCATCTTAAATTGTGAAAACTACCTTTAGCATTACACATATATTTTGGAGTTGTATTGTGTATTTTAGTAGTTTTAAGTAAAACTTTAAAGTACTAAATGCTTTCGTAGCTGTAGCTGCACTCTACAGCTGTTCAAGCTTGTAATTTTTTTGTATGTAACGATTTATATAGGTGCTAAAGATTATAAGTGTGAAAAAGAACTTAAAGGGGGAAAGAAATTACATCTTCAATCTGAAAACAGCTTCAATTGACTGTTTAAGTTAACTATCGAGACTGTGCTAAAGATCAGTAAGCATTTTTATTTTCTAATTTAGGCATTTCAGAAATAGACCTGTAAGCATAGTGTCGTACTACAATGAAACTGTCATACCGTTAAACTGATTGAGGTTATCATATTGTCAGAATTTAATAACAGCTCATAACTAGTTTCATGAGGTTGATTCAAAGCTCCTAATATAAGAGAGACTCTGCTGTACTGTGTGCTGTCTTCCTGTTATCTGTTGGAGATTAGCTCTCTCTTCCTCTTTCTATCTCTCTCTCATATAGATTGAATGAACCAAAGATACATCTTGCAGAGATCAACCAATGCATCAGCCTCCTGCGTTTTTCCTTACATGGGCCCGATCATGTGTTTGCTTATTTGTTAGTGCATTCAGCAGGGATCCCTTGAGATCAGCTGAAGTGCATGCATTGTCACTCTTGCTGTTTACCATCTACTGTTAATGTTTTGTTTGACTTTTATTTTTTGTTTTAATTTAGACTTGTGTAACATTTCTTAACATTGTGTAATATATATTGTGGATCAGTTAGATCGATACCAAAATAATTTGTATCGGCATCATCCTTAACAAACATGTATCAGTTAATTACTAAGTTCTTGACACATAAGCGAGCTTTTCTTAAATAGCTTCTGACATCTCCATGAACTTTGAGTTCAGTTTAATATAGAAAAAAAAACTTGAAGTCTATTTTTCCCTGTAGCATTGTCAATATATACTGATTGTGGAGAAATCTTCTAGTTTCAAATATAGTACAGAATCACACAACTTAGTTTGTCCTTTTACATTTTTAGGAAGAAAAATTAGTTTTATTTAATTTGTATTTCCAGCTGCAGGACAAAGCGTTTTACCACCATTATTGGGTGTAATCAAAACACATTCCTTTCTCATGATTCTCTCGTTAGTTTTAGACTTGGTCAAAGTGGAATGAAAATATCTAAACTAAGTTTTCTTCTCTGAAAATTACATTGTGTTTGGAAAAGTATCGTTTAGGGTATCTAAAATAATTGAATTGCCATTTTCAAAATTTTTAAGCTCAGTTTATGTAATGCAAATACTTCCAGTACTTGCATGAAATTATCTATTTTAAATAAGAACATTCTTGTTACCAGAAGAAGTTTCTTCTTGCATGCAATCAACATTTTGAATAACTCAAATGTCATTCTTTCTTAAACACTTTTCTAAACTGTAATACAAGTTTAACCAGGAGGGCCTCATCTTTTGTAGTAGTTTTTTTTAATTTAAATTGTTTAAATTGTAATTTTTCCTTTTCTTAACCTCTGAAATTGCTTTTTAACCATGAATTCCAAATATCCTTGATAACCGTTTCAATATGTTTTTGGAGGGATTTTTATAATTGTGCAAAAAATCTGGAGAAAGTTAATTCTGTAATAATGCATTGTAGATACCCGAAATGTGATGCTTGTTTTTTAACCATCATTAAAATCTGATCACTTTTTCGGGGGGCTCAGCTTTTTCCTAATTGAACTGATGTTGCTTTTCAATCAATCCAGAAGGATTACCAGCTTTACAATTTGTCAGGCGGTGCAACACCCCTTACCCTGAGAAGTGGCAGCACCCTTTACCTCTGATGACTTTGTCGGGATTTTTCATTATTAGCTTATTGCAGACATAGAGATTTAGTTCAAGTAAAATAGAAATAATTTCTACATTTCTGTGGGGGAATTTGGAATTAAAATATATGTTACCCAAAGTGTGAAATACAGTTATTTCTATTTCCATAACTAAAAATGAGTCTTAAAAATTTAAAAGATTGACAAAAGCCTGCTGTCAACCCCATAAGTAGCTGAATATGGCAATGGT
>JAUZNJ010031693.1:0-14090 GCA_034780135.1 Jordanella pulchra | reverse complement strand
TTCTTTCATAAATTTATTATGGTTCTGCTGAAAATGGGACCAAATCTGCTGGGTCAAAAATATACATACAGCAACATTAGTATTTGGTTCCATGTCCCTTGGCCATTTTCACAGCAACTAGGTGCTTTTGGTAGCCATCCACAAGCTCCTGGCAAGGAGCTTGAACATTTTAATGGGAATAATAAGACTAGAGCAGAGCTAGCTTTAGCCTTTTCTGAAGCATTCATTTTACACATATCATAACTTTACATATCATATATGTCATATTTTGCTTTAATGTTAAAATACTAATAAAAATGTGATGTTTTTCAAATATGACTTATGCACCGACGCTACAAGGCAAACAGTGTGGAACTTTGTCACAAGATTTCAAAAAAATCAAACTTTTTTTTTCACAAAAACAAATATTACACTAACATGGGTTTAAAGCCACTTGTGTCCTGTAAAACGTTTTTTATTTCCTCCTCAAAGTATCACAAACATTTAATGACAGCCCAAACAGGAGGATCCTTCCTGATTCTGACCCAGTCGGTGGACAAAAGCTCAAAGAAAGCACAACCTCTCAGCAGCCGACGCAGGGAGAGGAGCTGAGGTCATGAAGGACACAACACCCAATCGAAAAACAATTTTTTGTTGACAGTAAAAGCAAAAAATATAAGCTTCCTATCTGAAATCTGAGACTTTGAGATTGTCCTCTGCAGACTAACCACAATAACACTCCAAATGGCAGAAAGCATTCCTTATTTCAGAAAAAAGTGTATTTCCTTGAGACAATGACTAAACTAAAGGTTAATTTAGGTTAAAACATAAACTCCAGCTGGTCGCTTGAAGTGAGCAACAACAAAAAAAAGACTCCCTGGAATTAAAAGGTCAGATTTTCGAGGTTTGTTTCCCCAGAGTTACATATCAATTCTGCTCTGGACATACAAGTTCAGTAATCTGGGATAACAACTAGCTGAAATGCTCTTGGCTGCAATCTGCATGAAAATAATAACAATAATAAAAAAGAAAATTACAATGCAACCAAAGGATTAAGCAATGACCCTTCCTTGAACCACGTGTTGTCTGCATTGTAAGATAAGCCTCAAAGGTCATTCTACAACGCCTCGAATCATCTGCCGGGGTCAAAGCAGCAGACGTCTCAGATCCCTGTGGCATTAAAAGTATTAGTTTGGAAAGCAAAAAAAATAATATTAATGAAAAAAGTTGTAAAAACAGAAGAATGGTGAGAGGAGGGATCCCACATCCATGTGTATTATCAGTTATGTCAATGATGCAGAGTTTAAATATATTACTTTGGGCATCTACAGCTGCAGTAATTAGACCCCAGTAGGATCCATGTAACAGCATGAAAGCAGCTTCATGTTATGACTGTTTTGCATTAATATACAATGAACCTATGCATGAATTTTAAAGGCTTCCCCACTGTGACTAACATGTAGTTTCCAAGTAAACACCCCTGACCTTATGGGCAGCATATATATATATATATATTTATTTATTTATTTATTTTTCATTTTACTGGAGCAGAGGTTTTTAATGGCTGCGTTTGACAGGAAGCAGCAGCACAGACTGTGTGAGGAGCAATGTGCGCTCTTAGGAAAAAGGTGTGTGGGAGTGTAAAGGGAAGAGAAAAACACAGTCGAGGAGAGAGAATGAACCAAACAATGAATCGCACGTCTGTGCTGAGGGTAACATCTATATTTCCTGGCCTCCATATTCACGTTACCTGTATCTGCACCGATCAGAAGAGACCACGCAGTGTCTCAACACTGTCCATCTAGTAAATAACAGTAAATCCTAGCTTGCATTGCCAACATTGATGAGCAGAAAATGGGATGAGCAGCATTAGGAGGAGATAAATCCCCACATCTGAAGGATTATGGTTATTTTGACAAATCTGAAATGCTTTTCATATAGAAATGTAATTACATGGCAAATATTAAACTCAGCAAAAAAAGATCTTTCTTGAATTATAGCACACACTTTATTAATTCATACAACTTTTAGTGGCATCTTAGACAGATGGCAGTTTGTTGTTCCTTTTCTCTTATTGCTCCTAAAACCTCTAAGAAGAAAACGTCCTTCTGTCTTTTGTGATTCATGCTGTGTAAGTTATAGAATATTATCTTCAAAAGGATTGCATCTCTGCCAATTCACTTTGCTAGATTGAATGCTGCACTACTTTATATTGATGCATTTGATTATTGATCAGATTGAACCTTTGTTTTTTGTATGTATTTTATTTTAGTAACAGGGGACTAACTGTGAAGAAAATAGGGTCAACGAACTGCATCATTAACTGGCACCAAATGAAGGCTGCAGTATAAACGTGAGACAAAGAGAGGGATGAATAGGTCAGTTAAGGATCTTACATTTCAGTCATGCTCATCGGTTAAGTAATTTCACCCTTTTCAACATCAAGTATTCTGAACACGTTGAAGTCTATGTTGCTTCCAGGGAGTCAGACTTCTCTCCAATCTCTGTGGTCTTGATCAGCAGTTCTTCAGGAGTTTGAAACGCTTTATTTGGACCTTGGAGATCCACAGGGAAATTTGCCCATGACCTGAGTCAGAGGTCTATTTGTTACTAAGAAACTCCATAATTTGCTCTTTTTTTTCTGACTAGTGAAACTGTCCTGATTCTGGTCACCAGCTCTGGTCTGATTACTTAATCATCTCCATCCGCTCTGCTCTTTTACTCCTCATTAACACTCATTATCTCCACCTGTGTCTCTGCCTTTATAAGCTAGATCAGACCAGACGCCGGGGCCAGATTTTTTTTCCCCCAGCCTTGTTTTTGTTCTGCCTACCTGTTATGACCTAGTTTGACCCTGAGTTTTTTATTTAATCTGAGGCCCTGTCGGATCTGTTTTGGTGTCTGTCGGCCTCTGACCACGATTCTGGATTTTTCCTTGGACTTTTCGCAGCCATCTGACCCCCTGGTTCCAACCCCTACTCTGGGCTGTCCTCCCTACCTTCCTGAGGTCAGTCATTCTATTCAATCTGATAACATTCTGACATCCGTGCTGGACACTCACCTCATTATCTCCCTTCAGAAGAACCGGTTCCCGTGGCTGACTCCCCCTGCCGTCCCTGTCATGAAATTCTTTGATTAAACCGTTAAAACTGCTCTCTGTTGTCTGGCTCGTATCCTGGATCTGCAAATTAATCCACACCCCCGTTACAGAAACACCAGATCCAAATGTGCACGCTAAAAACAGACTGGTCAATACAACCAAAAATTGGTTGAGCAGTTGGTAAGAGCTTAAACAATCAGTTACCATTTTTGATGGGTGTTTGGTTAACTAGTTAAATTGGTTCATCTAAAACCAATGGTTTGGTCAGTTTCTTTTCTATAAATTGGTCAATTTAACCAAAGTTGGTTTAACCAAACAGATTGGTTGTTGTTCTGATCTATGCCAATGATTGTCTAAACAACAACACTTTTATCTTTTGGTCGCTGCTACATCAGCTGGTCAATTTCAAATAATGCCCCCGGTCAAGACATTTGAAAAGATTCCTCTTGTTGTGATATTCAAAGTGTTCTCAGGACTCTCTCTAATATTTAATGAGGATTCTATCTGCTATTAAGATGAAGAAAACCACCTGGCATCGACCCTACATGCTGATCTATTCAGGGTTATAAATCTGTGGGGGGATCCTGGGAACAGACGCCGCTGTATACAAAGGAAGGGAGTGTTTACTTTAAAACATGTGGTCAGGAACCAGAGTCAAAAAAGGGATTATTTCTTAGTATTTAGTTAGTTTTACTGCATCCATCTGGGGAGGCACTGTTTCACTCCCAGTTGCATATAAAAAGACCTGTGATTTGACAAGGCAGGCATCTGTTGTTTCTCTTTAATTAAGGTGAACACTGGAATTTAATAGACAAATAAATTCCTTCAATCATCTTAATAATCCAGGTAGGCATAAAAGGATCCATAGACAAAAGGGATGAAAAAGTTTCATTTCCATTTGAAAACCTTTGGAAAGACTTAATTTTAAATTGGCTCTTCAGACACTTTGTCACAAACTTCCTGCAGCACAGACACAATTTGATACCAGAGAAGAGAATTACAAAAACCTTAAACCTTTTTCACAGCCCCAAGAAAATGCACACTACCTGAGTGATGGCAAGCCAGCGCCATTAACCTTCAATTGAAGCCTTGTTAGGAGGTAAGCTGGGGTGTTAAAAGGATCTAACGTGCATTTAGCTGACAGACCCAGTTCAAGTCCACCTGGAAAATACTTGTCTCTTTGCCTTACTTTGGATATGTTACCTCTGCTCCAAGCAGGGCAGATTGGAAAAGTTCAGCAAATAATATCTTAGTTTAGAGAGTCAAAAAAAATCAGTGATACAAATATGAAGCATACATTTGAGTAGGAAAGCAGCTAAAGTTAATTATACGGTAAAATACAAGACGAAAATAAAAAGTAGATCCTCTGCACATGGTTAGATACTTTGCTGATACCCACAATAACTCAGAGAACTGGAAAAACGTTGTACTTGTATAAAATAATGGATTCAGTCCTTGCTTGGATGATTAAGTGAGAATGAGTTTTAAACTTATTGAGCTACATTTTGGAAAACAGACATTTTACAGCTGCAGTAGGAGGGCACTGTAAAGGAAAACTATAAACCGCAGATTCTGAAAAGTTTACTCATTTTTTCTCTGTGTTTGTTAGGGTTGCCAGGACTAATCTTCAGATATACATTTTCAGTTTTTACCTCCCACAGGGTAGGAGATATAGACAGAGGTATGTGGCAGCCCAGACAGAGAGAAACAGTGACTCAGAGATGTCTGTCATAAATTGCTTAATCAATATTCAGTTGCACCTGGCATTATCATTTTTATCACCAATGCATTTTATGTTTTTCAATATAAACTGCAATTTATACCATGGCGAGATTTCTATGGCGTCCTTTGAAGATTATAAATGGGAATTTTAGTGTTTAATTTATTCTTTTTAAAATAAATTTTTAGGAACTGAAAGCAAGAACTGAGAAAGATTTATCATTTTATAAACCCCAAATAACCTGATCTGATGTGAGACTGTTTTCTGTGTTTAGGTTTAAGGTGCGCTTTCGTTTAAATTGAATTGAATGATCTTTCTCGGGTGAACAATGAAAGGCCTTAGTTTTTATCTGGTTCTGATGAATGATTTAACTTTGGTTATTCTAAAACCGTTGTCTCTCTCTCTGATAAAGGCACACATGTTTTTTTTTTTTTTTGGTTTTGTTTTTTTTCCAACTGCATATCTTACCCTAGTTAATTAAGTTTACTATTCACTCGTTATCAGCTCCATGTCTGTGTCACCCGCCCAGAAATCATTTTTCAATCAGTCTGCGCCAGGCAACAATCACAGTGAGGGGTCATGCAGCCCTTACAATGCCATTTTGTATCCATGGGTGTGTTGTCTAGCAGACAGCCATGATAATAGAGGCTTGTCTGTGCTCCCTCGCCGCAACATTGACCACTGAGTGAATTATCCAGCTGACAGAGAGCAGCAGCTCAGCTCAGGCGGAGGATGTTGTTAATATGCCAATGAGAGCTCACATCTTCTGTGCAAGTCTGAGGCATGCTGGCTTGATGCAGCTGCCTGTCACCTAATTGGGAATCATTTAGCAGCAGCTTGACCGACATTCACAACATTCCAACGGGGGACCACCTATTTGAACGCTTTCATCGGCGATTGAAAGCTAACAGCTAGAAAATTAAAATTAATTGCTCTGCGCTGTGTCACAGGGGCGTAAACTGGTGCACTTTTCTACTGCTTCTTAAAACGTGCTGTGGATTCCTCCAAAGGCCTTATTTAAGTCCCGTTTCTCCTAAAACGCAAATCTGACATGAAAGCTAGCTTTTTTCATTTAAAAGCTAACTGTATCCTCTGATCAGTGCTGCTGCTTGCATCCACTCCTACTGTAAGTCTTCACTTATTAAACTGGCTAACATTAGGATGCAATACATCTGGATTCATAAGTTAAGAATTTAGATTTTTGGTTTATTGATGAAGCCCCATTAATCCTCTTCAAGTTCTTTACGTCTGGCTGCATTCGCACCAAACTAATTGAGTGTAAATAAGTTGTCCAACGCCTCGGCTCGAACACTTGTACTAAGTCAAGTCAGACACGCATTGACAGCATTTTTGACAACCTTGATTCGAGTGCGGTATTTACAGATGTATCTGACGCCCATTGTTTCTTGTGTACAGCAGCATATGCAGTGAAGAGTTTCTTTGCTTCAATAGTTTTGATAAGTGGGGAAAAAAAAGGAGTTTTAAAAAAGGCAGAATGCAGTACACCTCAAAGCCTAACCCCTGCGGTCAGTTCATCAGTATTAAGATCCTACTTTTAATATTCTGAAGCTGTTCCAAGCAGAGGACCAATGTCTCCAACTTACCGACTTCATTGCTAAATGTAGCAACTTTTCATAGTTATTTCAAAGAGAAAGATTTTGTGACTTTTTTGTGTACAGTAACAATGAATTTTACTTTAATTGTATGCATGAGCTGCTAAGAACAGGGAGGAAGCCCCCCCCAGTCCTGAAACTGAAGATGGATGCCAGCTGGAACAGTAAACCTCCATGACAAGCAAGTATAGAGCGACTGTAGAGAG
Organism: Jordanella pulchra; assembly: GCA_034780135.1. Classification (NCBI taxonomy): domain Eukaryota; kingdom Metazoa; phylum Chordata; class Actinopteri; order Cyprinodontiformes; family Cyprinodontidae; genus Jordanella; species Jordanella pulchra. Next base: position 7,472 of record JAUZNJ010031693.1, on the reverse strand, counting down.
AAAAAACTCCACTTTGGGAAGAGATCTCTAGCAGAACCAGGCTCAACAGAACGGTCGTTTGATGGACTGGCTGGGGTTGCCTTGTTAAAGCAGTATGAGTCCAAGGAATGACTTCAACAGGGGCTAGAGGCAGCATAGAGAGAGAAACAGATGGAGCTTGAGAGGATGGAGGAGGGTTGAATCGGTGTCATCCGAATCAAAGTCAGAAATGCAATCCAACTCCGATGCTTGTTGGTGGCAGGTTGAGCTGTTCACTGAAGTCTTTCAAACAGGACTCTGATTGGATTAAAGAGGTGTGGTTGAATGATAATTAGCTGCTCCACAGACAGATGAGCCTCTGATTGCATGAGGGCAAATAATCCAGTTTATTCAGCTGAACTTCTGGCTACACTTCATTAGTATGTGATTATTATTATCAGAGGTAAGGATACAGAATCAAACTTTATCAGCTCGCTTTCAAAAGGAGCATCGATGAATAGCAACTTTTATTCAGGACCTGCTGTCTATTTTTCTCTCATAAAATTCCCTTCACTGTAAATAGGTCAAGCTAACAGTTAGCAAAACAAAAAGAAGATCAGGCTGGTGCCAGATGTCTATTTTTCCTCTTTGGGTGGCCTCCAGCGGTTCAGTGAACAACAGCAAACACCCATCAGGAGGAAGCAGGACTGCTGTCAAACCGCTTCAGTGGTTTTCAGATTTGAACTGGTTATATTTTTATCCATTCTTGCATATCAGAAGCAGTGGAGACGACTTCCTGAACTATTACAGCTGAGCTAAGGTGTTGATGGTACCACCTGCAGAATCCAACTTGATGGAGGATCCAGTTCTGAGCAGATCTGCTGGCAGATATCCAGTTCAGGCTAGCCAGTGAGTCACCTCTAAGAGCTCCAAGCATAACAGCCAGCTTCTCCCCAATATCCCTGATTAAACTTGAACGCTCTCTCAATTTCGTTTGCCAAAAAGGCTTTTATTCCTCTCTTCTAAGCTGAGACATGAAGCTGATCCTGTTTTAGTTTACTGCTTCTGCACTGCAGATATAACACAGAGGAAACAGGTTAGTAGTCAGGAAATAATCTGGTTAAATTGACAAAAATTGTTTTGACAAATAATGTGAAGGATTTACATATTTTAAACTCAGCTGGTATAACTGTAGTAGTTTATCTGTATTGAGCCTTTTTAACGCTTATGGGAAAAGATGGCTTAAAGGAATTGCTTAGACATTTTATTATTTAGTTATTGGTGGATGATGATGGCCACTGATTAGTGGGAACTTTCTGCCCCTTTTTCTAAAAAAGAAATCAGTTTTAGATTCACTTCGGTTAAGATTTCATGGCCGCCTAACTTAAATTACAATTTTTTTTTAACTGCTATAGTTAAATTAATGAATAACGTGCAAAAATGTTCATACCTCTTGTATATTTTATATTTTGCCATGTTACAACCACAAACTTCATGTATCTTATCCATATCGCAAGTGATTAGATCTCAATGAAATCCAGTGCAAACAATTGCTTATAAAAGTCACCATATTAATACATGTGTAGCTAAATTTTTGCATGAATCTGCTCCTAAAGGCTTCAACCCAACTGGTAAAGTTTCCAGGAGGCCTGTTCTAAATCTGAAGGAGCTGCAGAGATTTCGACAGTCATCAGTAATGTCTGAAAATAACGACGTTTTTATAAGACGGAGGGAAAAGCAACGTTATTCTCTGCTGTCTGTTTAGTTCTATATGGAGTGAATTTTATTCCGTTATTGATCTAAATGTTTTGTAAATGGAAATTGGAAAGAAAAGCAATCCAGAATGAAAATAAAAAAAATGAAAGCAACTTTTCTATTTTTTCAGATTTTATTATTTACTTTCTTTTTAATTGCTTTTTATTTATAATTTTTTCAGATGTAATTTTTTAACCAGTATTTTTTAAAACATTTTTTTTTTACAGATTTTATATTTTTAAATATTTTTTTCTCCCATTTTTAGATTGAGTTTTTTTAAAACTACATTTTATGTGTTTTTCGTAAATGTTCAGTGGAGCATCTTCATCCTGAAGAGAGCTGCTCAGATAACGAGCTTAAGGGGCTGTTTATTGTCTGCTGTTATCTCTATGGCCTTCCTTATCACTTTGCCCACATAAATTCATTTTTTTTAAGCTTAAGTCAGTCCCCAACAACTTGCTAGCTGTCGCACTACACTTCTTAAAAACTTCCCTGAGGCTTTGTGCCAAACCAATTTGTACTCAAGAAGTTAGGATCCTCTCAGTAAGACAACAATAAACACCAAAAAATGTAACTGACTCTGAAAGACGAATCTTTTTTTCATAAAAAGTAAAGTATCTGCTCAGCCTGGGTGTAAATACTGACATTCAACAGGTCCGACTCGAAATGAGTCCCAAACCACACCCACATATTCATAGCTGGGGACGATATCAATCAGCTCCTTGTCTGTTGAGGTGGTGAGAAAGACTGAAGCTCCCTGTAGTTTATAGTCTTTAGTATAAAAATTATTGGCAAGTTTTCAAGTTTCTACAAATGCAAAGCTCCTACAAACAGACCCCAGAATACCTACTGTTGTACAAGCACTGAGATGTTTATTTTTTTTACAAAGTCTAGATACAGGGGGCTTGATACCAACACATTTCAGATTTTAGTTTAAATGCAACGTATATTTTTCTTTCCTCTTCAATATTTTCTCTCCTTTGAATAATGTTTAATGTAAGAAAATACAAACAAACAAACAAACAAATGATCCAAGGAATCTATAAGGTGCAGTATTTGATGTTATTTTGGTACTTAACGATAAAGCTGTATTTCTTCACTGTATTTCTTTTTTTTCTCGCCACAAACACACCGATTCGGTTTGTACCAGAACCGTAACTGCTACAGATAAAAGTCACAGGTGGGTATGTGTTATCATACCATCATTTCTGCAGCAATGTGGTGTGCCATGAAAGCTTTTTGCCATATCGGACAAATTTTAGAAAGCTTAGTAACCTTGCAACGATCTAAGCGTAATCTATTTGAACTTTAACCTCTCATTTTTGGTACAAACAGATTCCTTCTGACAGGAAACTTTCAGTTTAAACCAGTAGGAAAGATATCAAATGAGGCTTTCTGTTTTTAAACTGCATGACGCATCGCCTGAATAAACATTTTAGAGGCCAGTAAAAAAGTCCAAACTGATTATATGAGCATAAAAAAGTTCAGGCTTCTAAGTTTTACAAAATAACGATACACGTTTTTTGAACACTGATCACAAATGTAAGTTTGCTTATATTAATCTCCAGTTGTTAACGGTTCATTAATACTACTTCTTATACTATTGGTTTTTATTTTAAAGGAATTATAAAGTATTTTACAGAAACTCAAACACCAACTAATGCTTCTTGCTTTTTGTTACCATGAACAAGTTTCTCTTGTAATTATCTCTGGATATTTGGTTACTTTTCTGGGCAGAATCATTCAGTTTTTTCTTTACATTTGCTGGTTTTCTGGCTCTGACTTTGTTTCTACTCAGAATCGAAACATTTTCAGCAGGATTAAAGATTTATTACATTTAGAACTGTATTACAGGGTCATTGTTAAACTCGCTTATATAACAGATCAGAGGCGACAACAGTCCACCAAAGGGTTTCACAGTTAGATCAAAAAATGCAAATATAACTTTGATAGAATCGCACAAAACACCTTAAGGGGTCAAGATTACTAATGGTCTTACATTAAATCAGTAAAAGTACAGAAAGCATGAGTTTTTATAGACATTTATATGAATCCAGGCACTAAGCATTGCTGACTTTCAACAGACATGGACCATTCCCAATTTTAACAATAAGCAATGAAATTCAAAAAGTCAGTGTAAGAAAGCCAATAAAGAGATGAAATGATGGGGTTTGTTTACTCGTGATTTACCAGGTATTTCTTGGTGCTGCAGAGATGTAGCTCCATGTATAAACAGATACAATAGTCCAGTTGGTGGCGACAGAATCATGGTCAGGGTCAGTTTTTATTGCATCCTCTTGTGGTGGTGCATATTTAACAGCAATCATCAGATCAAGTAGGAAAGTAGTTTACAGCTTCAGTGTCTTTTGAAAACAGAAGGTGTCGTCCAGGGATGGGGGTCTAGAGAGCAGCCTTTTCATCTGTTTTTTCCAGCTTTAGGCCTCGATCTTGGTTTTGTTTTGTTGAGCTTTAACATATTGTATCGAGGCCGAGTCAAGATTTTACAATTTGGTAAAAAAAAATAAAAAAAGTAAATACAAAATGTGACTCTCTTTGATCTTCAGGCACATCACACTGCATGTGAATTAAAAACAACAACAGTGATCAGAGCACTGCTGGATCCCTCCATCTGAGACTAAATACTCTGTTTTTATTGCTCGAAATGAATCTCAGTGTGAGGATGTTTACAACGCCATGGCATTTGGTTCTTTGATTATTGCTGCTTTTGATCCATTGCTGTAAAAAAGCAGGCATTACCTGCCGCTTTGCTGTCACTGGGAACACACCTGCTGTCTCACCACGGAGCACGTCCTCGGTTTAGAAAATTAGGTTTGCTTTTCAAAAGCATAAAGAGTTTAAAGGAAAGGGAAACGGAAAACACAGAGAAACGTTTAAAGTCTGTTTGTCTTCAGGATTAAGCAGGATGACTTGTTGTTTCACTGGATGTTTACCATTTACACAATAAGAAAGGAAGAACTTTAACCTTCAGGTAAATGTGACAAAGTACTCTACGCCAATAATTGTTCAAATACTTTTTTAACCAGGTAGGAGGCATTCAGCACATTCAATGACAAAATCAAAGGACATGCACAAGATCCACTTTTTTAATAACTTGACATGAAAATTATTAGTTTACTAACAGTAATTCTGTTAAATAAATTAACCAAATGATGTCCTGTATTATTCATCAAAACATTGGTCTTGGTCATGGTCTGGGGAGGTCTTGGGTTTTGGAGGGTGTGTTCTTGGTCTCGTTCTCCAAAGAGCCGTCTAGACTCTTTATCCACAGTGCTGTAAACTGCTCTTTATCTTATCTTTATTCTATTTTATTTCCTTGCATTGTATTTTATGTATCATATATTGAGGGGTGAAGCTATTTCTACCACTTCCAGTCTTATTACAGCCAATACTGTGTATCTATAGTACAAATGCTGGTTTATAATTGCCTCTGGTATGAAGGACACCATAAGATGTGCCTTTATATCATTTGTTTTTTGAAAATTAGGCCTAAACATGATTTATTTTCCTTCCCTCCATCCTGCTGCTGACTGTGTGGTGGCAGCTCAGCTTTAGTCTTCGTCCAGCTTAGTTTGTCAAAGTTCCTTCTGTTTAAAACTAATTTCTTGCTCTTTACTTGATCCATTTTCTATGAATTATATCATTTGCACCCTGAGAAAACATCTTTAAGATGTGAGACATGAATAAAATGAGTGTTAAGTAACATCTGCTTGACATGAAATACAGATTTGTTTTAAACAATATTTAATCTAATCTTTTTTTTAAAGTTTGCAATACTAGAATATGGAAGTTCAGTAAACTTTATGGGGTCTTCACATGACAGAGGTGCTTAATCGTACAGCAGAGAGCAAATTATCAAGTAAGGGCCATTAGAACAACTCCTACCAAAAGTGTGAAATGCAAGTTTCCACCTCATGTTGTGTCACACCTCACTCCCTCTCCAACACTTTTAGTGAAGCACATTTTCAGCTTAACAAATGTTTCTGTCGTCCTCTTCCTCTGCAAAATCCCTCACTTAAAAACGAAAAAGAATCTCAGAGTGAATTATGAAGAGAGACTTTAAAGAGCAAGCGAGAGGAGATTAAATGTTTCTGTTTCAGTTCTGCTCAACAACAGCAACGAGAGAAAAACCCTGCATGTAATCCACCTGCACCTGTCAAAGGAAGAAAATATACCCTGCTTAAAAGTAAAGACCCTGTGAAACAGAAATTACAATTTATTTTTTCATGGTGAGCAGCTCAGAGTGAGGGTGAAGGTTGGAGGGTGGATTTCATGGAAGCTGAAGTAGGTGACAGTTCAAGCCAGGAGCTGGAAAAGGCTGGAAGTGACAAAAGTGGTTTAGGAGGGAGAAAGATGAGGGTGGAAGGTGCAGAGGGAAGGCTTTTTAGCAGATTTTGAAACTATAAAATATATTTTCTAAGTCTGCAGCATGTTTATCTTGTTACTTTTATCATTTTAAGATTAGAAACAAGTCAAATAAATTCAACATTTGTCTTCTTGAAAAAAAAAACCTAATTTAAATATAAACTCAAGATGGCAGATGAAAACCTTAGCTGCTGATGTGCCGACCGGAGACGAGGGATGAGGATGAAAAACGAGGAGCGGTTTATGTCGGGTCGTTTTAAAAGGTGAAAACTAATCTCAAGGCAAAGTAAAACACACTTAAAAATGACGGCTCTGCGGAAATGAACCGAGAGGCTGCAGCTTTTTCTTCTTCTTTTTAGATTTTCTTTTAAAAATGCACAGGGTTTATATATATATATATATATATATATGTGTGTGTGTGTGTGTATTTTTTTTTGCATCTTTTTTAGCAGTCTAGACTATATATATTTAGTTTAATGATCTATACTCTAACACCTCTTCACCTCTTCAAAGAGTCCTTCTTATTAGTTTTAAAGATTGGTGTTAGTCTATAAAACCCGGCATTGATGGGCAAACACAGCCCTTTATTGCCTGGGCACCTAAGCTTAGTCTGTGGCACAATTAAAAACGTTTAAACGGAGGAAGAACGTGCTGTGGAGGCAAAGGTTGCTAATGCGCTGCCAGCTACTGCTGTATACAGACAACAAGAGGCCTGAATCCAAATCAGCTCCTCTGCTCACAAGTTTGACTCCTTGTGTAGCAATAATTGGAGAAACAAGTCCTCGGTGCACCCTTTCCCCTGACAATCTGCACAAAGAACTCCCAGAAGCAGACCACCGCTCCTCCAGCCAGCTCATTCTGCATTCTAGGGATTGTTGCTCATGAATTTTTATGAAGTCCTCTCAAGTAGTGTGCAAAGTTCAGCTGCTGAATTAGACAATGGTGTTTTCCACTAATCTTCTTATTAAGGAAGAGAAAAAACGGAGGGACACCGTTACTAAAAGACAGGAATGTAACCTTTAAGAAGAGGTGGCGTTCAAATTCAGAGCTCTGGAAAGTGACAAGACTGTGAATTCTTCATAAAGCGGATGAAGAGATGAAATAAAGCGCGTTTTAGGTCAAATTACTTTTCTCCAAAGCCTTTTGTGATCCAATTGCTGAATTGGTTCTACATACAGTAGTTTATGTCAATAACTTATTGCTCTTACACACGAGGAGGACTTACAGTTTAGGTCCAGTATTTATCCTATGGGGGAAGATTTTATGAGCAAAACGAACAGCTGGAGTTTGTGCGATTAAAAAAATATATGTTTTTGTGACTGAATATAGAGGTTGAAATTTACTGGGACTAACAAGAGTCATTATTGAGGGAAAAA
>JAUZNJ010031692.1:2719-14091 GCA_034780135.1 Jordanella pulchra | reverse complement strand
AATAATTTCTTCCAAAGCCAGTAAACCTTTTTTTTTCCGACAACCAGCATCTGGTTGATCAGCTGATTATTAGTAATATTAAATTTTTAGATTTTGAATTCCCATGTATAGATTAACAATCGCCTCCTTCTTTAAAATAAAGAATTTATCATCATGGAAACGAACAATCATCGATGATAAAAACTGATCATTGATAATAAGCTCGTGACTGAACTTAAACCCTCCAGCTCCTTTCTGTCCTTCAGACCTGCTTCTCCTGCTGCTCCTATCTGCTCACCCCGTCTTCATGTCTTCATCATCATCACCCGCATCCAGTCTCCCTCTCACCCCTCACTGTCACGCGCCGTGTAGGTCATCCGTACCAGAACCGCACACCACCGAAGAAGAAGAAGCCCCGGACGTCGTTCAGCAGGCTGCAGATCTGTGAGCTGGAGAAGCGCTTCCACCGTCAGAAGTACCTGGCGTCGGCCGAGCGCGCGGCCCTGGCCAAGGCCCTGAAGATGACGGACGCTCAGGTCAAGACCTGGTTCCAGAACCGGCGCACCAAGTGGAGGTGAGATGTTGGACCACCTTCAGACGTTTTTACTTCTATTTACTCATTGACAATAGCATCTCAGACTTTTTCGGTCCTAAACGGCTCCGTTTAATGTTTCATATCCAGGCGTTAATTCTTCGGATGGTTTGATTTAAAGATGAAATGTAGAAAAACTATTTTGTCTAGAATATATTTGACAATATTCTATCATAATTGAATTAAATATTATTTTTTATATTGTATATAATGTTATTTTTGCTGATATGAGCACAATAGATGCAATAGGAACCACCGAACTGAAGTCATTATTAAACAGAAATTCATAGACAGCATGAGCGTCAGTTTTTCTTATAACAGCAGCCATTTCTGAAACTCAGCGATAAAATAACAGTAAAGGATCAAACAAACAACAGGAAACTATACATAAAATATTTTCTACCATGTTAAAAAACATACATTTAAATGAAATTACTGGAAGCCAAATTCCCCTGTTATTGTTTACTGCCCTGTTCACTTTGACCTGAATGTCGGTATGGATCCTGTAGATTTACAGAACCGATGGGTTTACAGTAAATGCATAGCTGCCAATATTTTACAGTAAATCTACAGGATTGGCTCTTAGAGTGAATTAAGACGTAAGAAACAAAGAAACTACATAATAAATAAAAAATCACAGAAAGCAGAAAAAAAACAGTAAGAATGAAGATTCAGTGTCAGACGAGTTGAAGCCCAATAAGGTAAAGTTTTTTTTATCAAAAAGAATTAAATACATGCCTATACATTAAATTAGTAAATATTAGATGTCTTGAATCAACCTGCTAATTTCTTAAAGCTTAATGTGAGTTCAGGGAGGTTCCGTTTGCCCAGAATAAGTCGCCTGACGCCAGGGCCGAACCTAAACCTGATTTAGGGACACCGAAAAGATCCGAACCGGTTCGGGCTGAGTTCTACATACAGTACCGGTAAAACATCGGCCCTGATCACACCAGTATCGGGATAGCGAGTTTCTCCCAAACGAATCAGTGATTCTTTACCCAGAGATATATAGTTCTGCACAGTTCGTATTTTGTTCATCGGTGGAGAATAGAGATGTTCCTGCGTGATAAAACTCACAGCCTTTAAAATTTTCACAAACTGGAAAAATGATCAATTTAATATGTGAAATTTGGAGCGGAGAGGACAGATCAGAACATCTATCTATCTATCTATCTATCTATCTATCTATCTATCTATCTATCTATCTATCTATCTATCTATCTATCTATCCATCCATCCATCCATCCATCCATCCATCCATCCATCCATCTTCTGCTTCCTCTCAGACTCTCTACATCCTCCCTGCAGGCGGCAGACAGCAGAGGAGCGTGAGGCGGAGCGGCAGCAGGCCAACCGGATTCTACTGCAGCTGCAGCAGGAGGCCTTCCAGAAAACCATCAACCAGCCGGTACCACCTGACCCACTGTGCCTGCAGAACAGCTCTTTATATGCCCTGCAGAACCTTCAACCCTGGAGTGAGAACACAGCAAAGATTAGCAGTGTGTCGGCTTGCGAGTAGACCTCCCAGTTCTGGTCCCTGCTGGGTTTGGAGGAGCAGACTGATTGCTGCTGAGCGGGTTCTGGTTCTGGCCTCACTATTCTTATCTTACAGACACTAGTAGTGCTCAGCACTCCTCCCATCTAATGGGGCCAACATGTTGTATTATTGTTATGAATATTTACCTATGAGGGACTTTAAAACATATTTTTATAAAGGTTTCTATGTGTGGCTGCAGAGGGTTGCATCCCATGGTAGCAGAAGTGCTCTGTAGCCTCATTTATGGACTTTGCTAATCAACTACAGAATAACGAAGCACTTGTTTCAACAATCCTTTTTTTTAAAAACCCAGGAGAAAAGAAATGAATCACTGAAACATTATGAGGATATTTTGAATCATCATTTCATTTCCTTTCAAATTGAAAACTCAGCCTGGAACTGATGGACAGAATAAAACATCAACTTTCTCAGCAGTATCTTCACCAACAGAGTCTGGGTTCTTCTCTATGAGCCACTGATCTACGAAGGTCCAAAACAGAAGATCACTGTTACATTACCTCTGTGTCGTGGCAGCCATGTTGGATTTAGAGGTCGACGCTGATACCTCCACCAAGGACCTCTCCTGACCGTCTTGTAGTAGCCAGCTCATTAAATCAGTCACCATAACAGCCTTCACGGTTTTAAATAAAAGAATAAAAAAGTTAAACATAGCTTGTATTGCTAATAGCGGTTAGCTTGGTCACCGAGCACAATCCCACAACCGCTGGACCTTTAACTACAGCCCAGTTATACCTCGGTCAGAGGTTCACCTTCCATTGTAACAGGAACGCCATCTTTAGAACCCAAATCTCGACTTCAGCAACATTCCAGTGGATTTCTCCTGATCGGATCGAGGAGATTCAGACTTTATGGTACAAATGGGTCAAACCGTGAAAAGTTAGATGAAATATGTAATATATGACACTCTGGTGAGAAAATGCATTAAAAGGCTTGTTTTTACAATTTGTTGCTTTTACCATTATGCCAATGTTTGAGTGTGTGTGGATTTGTTTTTGTTCCCTTGTGGGGACAGTGTGGGTTTAGTTTGGGGTTAGGGGGAGGTCTGCAGTGGTAATGGTTAGGTTAAGGGTTGTTGTCAGGGTTAGGGCAAAGAAACAGTTAAAAATGAATGAAAAATAATGTTTGCATAGAAAAGCAGATTTATTCTGTTACCTGCAGCTGGCATGTCTGTATCCAGGGAACTTTGGTTTAATCTGTTGTTATAAAGAAAGAAGCAGTCAGAGATCAAGCTGATATTGAAATAACATCCGGAACAGAAATGGATGAAAGTTCAGCAAACCTATTAGACTTGGATTGATTTCAGTCTATCACAGCTTCTTGGCTTTATTTTACTCTAAATGTGTTAATCTATTTTCATGCACGAGAGAGATTGTTCTTATTATCCTCTATTGAGGGGGAGAAATATGCTGCTCTAGTTCTTCGAAGGGTCATTTCATACAGCAGTAAACTGTTTTTCCAGACTAGGTGGGATTCCTGTAGGCATGTAGAGCACAATTTTCTTTTCAGTTTCCTATCATTTTGTTTCCAAACACACAGCTCCATGTAAAAAGGAGATAGCTTTCTATTTTTAAATTTCTTCTTTTTTAAAGGGGGTATGTTATCTGAAGCAGTAGGCGGAGAGCTAATGACCCTAATTCATGAATGGGGAATAAATTAAATGGTTCCAGTACGTTCCTACAGGAGCATGTGACCCTGCCCACCTTGGCTGATATCCCTCTGAAACAGGGCCATAGAATTCAGTGTCCACCTGTTAGATTAGGCCTTGGTCCAACACACGTGGATCAAACTGCTGAATCACGTCCTCTCTATGGTGTGCAGGAAACCTCTCTAGAGTCCTCTTAATCCTCAATCATCTGACTCAGGTGTGTTGGACACGTCTAAAAATTGCAGGATTGGAGCTCTCAGGAACTGGAATTGTCCATCTCTCTTCTAAAAAAATATTGACCTCTTTGAATCTATAGCTGAACTCTTCTTGGCTCCAAATTTCCACGGCCATCGAAGGACCTAGTCCAGCTAGACCGGGTCCTTGGAAGACGCAGCCACCAAATTCGAACACACCCATTCCATATATTTAGACTTCTACTACACGCGATAAATCTAGTTTCCTGTTCTAACTCCCTGGAAACATCAGAGACAAAGGTGGCTTCCATTACTGCTGGTTTACTGATGACAGCTTCAAGTTCATCTTTAGGCATCAAGTTCACCATTAAAACTTGTTGGCTGCATGCGTCCAAGGAACTGACGCTGCAGGCACACTCATTGTGTTTTCTTCAGAGGGCTTTAGAAGACACATGAGACCACACTTGAGACCAGATGCAACATCACCAACAGCATTGAATGAAGCAAATGCTTCTACTAAACATAAACATGGTTTGGGGATTTGGCTTTCGATAGAAATTATACTAAAAGTCAGTGGTTGAACAACTATAGCATGTATAGTTTACTGCACTTTCAGTCAGTTTATTGTAGATTTTAATTCATTGCAGCTTATTATTTGGTGCACACTTTTGCATTAATATTATATTACTGTATTATATTATTATACCACTATTAAAAAGGAGTGCAATGAAAACAAGTCAATAGTGCAGAATTTGTGCAAAATGATTAAGAGAACACAGAACATCCATGTCCATACTTATTCGGTTAGACAACACAGAGACACACAAAGACAATCAAGCATGCACACACACAATCACACCTAGGGACAACTTTGAGATTTCAATTAACCTGAGAGTGGTGTTTGTGGACTGTGGGAGAAAGCCGGAGTACCCAGAGAGAACCCACATATGCACAGGGAGAGCATGCAAAGTCCTTGCAAAGACCCCTGGGCCGGGAATCGAACCCACCAGTGCACCGCGCAGTCCAGGATACAGAATAATGATAACATAAGAATACATACGTTAAGAAAATCAAAATTAATTGATAAAAAATATTCAGACTACATTTTTACATATTATTTAAATTTTATAACAATAAAATAATACATTTAATGATTTAGAAAAATATAACTGTCCGTTCTTTTGATCATTTTGTCTTTGAGCAGAGAAGCTTTTATTCCATCCGTTTCATTTCTCTCATTAGAACAGACAGCCGCTTTGTCTCCCCCTGCTGGAAGTTATTTGACATAACAATAGTTCGTCGCTTATTGATGACTATTAATTTTACGTCATCATTGCGCCACGACGAAAACATCTTTTCATAAGAGTCCTCTGAGTTGGCTTAAAGGAAGGTTCTGTGGGCCTGGTTCCGTGTATCTTCCACCATGTCCCTCAGGCTGTGTGTGTCCGCCAGCAGACGGCTCGTGTCTCGGACCGCAGCTTTGGACTCGGTGTTTGCAGGTTGGTTCCGTGGGCTCGTCGGTGGGTCAGGAGTCTGATACCAGCAGAGGGTTCTGGGAAGCCTCTCGGGTTTCGGTCCTGCTGTGATCGTGTTGTCTTTGTCCAGGTTCTGTCCGGTCAGCCAGCGGGGCTCTGAAGGACCAGGAGCCGCTAAGGAAGCCTAAAACCCCGCAGGGTCGGTTCGATGCTCCGGAGGAGAAGAGCAAAGATGTTCTGGAAAGTAAGGAACCGAACGGAACCGCTCCTCCGGTACCTCATTGTTTTCAAATGTAGTTTGTTTTGGGTTTTTGTGTTTGTGGTTTTTCCCTTTAAAACTTTAACTTTTTATCGGTTCTAATGTTACTGGATCAAAGTAGTTTATCAGGTGACAATAAATTTGATCAGAACTCCTCAGACTGAGGGTCGATCTTAATTTGGATTTCATTGTTATAATTAATGAAGGGAACCATTTGGATCAGTGTTGTCTTGTTTAATAGAAACCCAACATTCAGTTTATCAGAACTGAAAAGAACCCTGTTGATCCAGAAATTTGGATCTACTGAATAGAAGGCCCGTGTTCTGTTCAGTATCTGGACTCTACCGGGCTGGGCTCCTTCTGCATGGATCCTCCATCAGTGTGGTGTAGAGGGGATCAGCCTGGGGTTCTGCTGAGGTCCAGGTTGTTCTGGTGAGACTTTCAGGTTGTCTGTGCTGATGGTCCAGAGTGTCCTCAGCACTGACTGAAAGAACCTCCACTGTCATGGTCCGTCTGGCTCTTTGTGTGGCTGAACTAGGGCTGCGGCAGCTGTAGTCCATGTCCTGGTTCTGTCCGTGTTTCACCATCAGGCTGCAGGGCTCTGTTTTCAGTAGAACTGTTTTTCTTCCACTCAGCTTTCTCTGCATAGCCTTGGACACAGCCAGCTCCATCTGTCTGTGGACAAGAACCATTTTAATTTTTAATGTGATTGTTTTTCTGTAGAGTTTCCTGACGACGTCAACCCAGTGACCAAGGAAAAAGGCGGACCCCGGGGCCCAGAACCCACCAGATACGGAGACTGGGAGAGGAAGGGCCGCTGCGTAGACTTCTAGTGGCCCACCTGCAGCTCCTCCAGAGAACCAGCTGCTCTTTCTCTCTGTGGGAATATTTAATCTGTTTATGGTCTGAACAACTAACCCATGTAAATAAAGTATGTTTGTGTCTGATCCCTGTTGGTTCTGACTCTTTGGGTTATGTTAAAAGGGACCGTACCCAGAATAAATCTTGCTTAGATGGTTCCACAAAGAGACGTTAAGATCCAGGAAGTTCTCTGAAGAGAGCCAGAGGTTCTGTTTTCATGGAACCAAAGTAGCAGCTGAGTTGAAGGAGGGTGAATCGTATTAAGAGGCAGCAGAAACTAAACCACTGCATGTTCTCAAAGACCTTCGGTTCAAACGTCCAGCTTATCTTCAAAGCTCAGCTGAACCAAAGGTTCTGGGCAAATCCCTCCTATGGTTTACATACATCATCTATTAGCAATAAAAACCTTTATTAGTGAACGGGAGAGTCCATTTATTGGTTTTCTCTTCCGTTTCCAACGTCTTTTTCGCTACAGTTTGGGCTATAATGTTTATAATGTCCTTATTTGGCTTAAACTGCCCAGAAAATAATGTGAGAAACAGCTAACAGCGTTACACATGCAATCCTGGCGCTGTCCACTAGGGGGAGTAACGAGGCAGCGCTTCCCGATCTTCATCGGAGAGGCAGACTTTTAAATTATTAAAGACTGTTTAATAATTTAGGAATAATTAGAAACCCTGGTAGCTGAAACACCTTTTATTTAATCTGATGTTGGTAATTTAAGAATTGTTTTTCAAATCATAATTGAAGGTATTTATTAAACCTACATGGTGGTTTTTTTGAGAGAAGAAGGAGGAGGCGGAAGCGGACAGAGGAGGAAGGAGGCTGATATCACCGACAGCTCCTGGACGCAACGCAGGTAAAAGCTCTGGTTCTGGTAATGAATCCTATACGTACAGATGGACGCAGATTATTTGTTTCCAGACTGATTCGGACAGATAAACAGGCCAATCTCCAGCCTTTGGGCTGTACTGGTACCGCCTGATACCGACCTCAGAGGAACAAAGCCACAGCTGGTTCTTCAGCCAAATATGGGCATCAGCCCGGGCTTTTTGTGAGGCAGAGTGGACCTGGGTTCTCCACAGAACCAGGAACCAGTCAGAGGTTCTGGTGAAGTTGGGTAGTTTTTATCTTCCAGTACATTTGCATTGCATGATGGAGAACCCATGTCCTCAGTAGGTGGTGGTTCTGGTGCCATGGAGTAAAGATCACCACTAACCAGTCAGTCTCCAGCACCAGTTGGACTCTGGAGATGTTCAGCTGGTTCCTGCTGTTTGGAACCGGTAAGATCCCGTGGATCGTCCTGTAAACCCAGAACCGACCCCGTGGAGGAAGTCCTTCCTCAGCTCTGACGCTGCCTGATCTGCAGCATCGTTGTTGATGGTTCAGCTGTTACTTCCTGTGTCTGTCGGCCCAGGTCCGGTTCAGGATGTTCCGTTTGACTGAACTCCATACATTCAGAGCTTTCGTGCCTCCTCAGTTTGGACCATTTACATTTTTAATGAGAAAATCCATGCAGGATTCTGTAGGAACATGTTGCTTCCTCTCGGACCGAACACTGCAGATTTGAACCTCTGAGGCTCTGAGGAGACGTTCTCCTCCTGGTTTTTGCAGTAAAACATGAGAGCAGCCAGCAGGCCCACTGCCTGGTGACCCGACAGAAACAGAAACACACAAGGTGTCCCCAGGCAACCAGAAACCGCTGTTTGTGAAAGCTGGAGGTGCCTCACCATGAAGTTCCCAGGATCTGTTTGCTTTTGGACTGTCAGACACATGTGATGCCTGATCGGGGGACGGTTCTGATCAGAAACGGACTGTTCAATGTGGTCCGAACCCACCTTCAGTCAAGATGAACCGTGTTCTGATTGTTCTGTCCACAGGACCTCCAGGGATGAAGGATGCATCTCTCAACATTTAAGCTCAGCAGCAGATTCTCAGCTCCACCAGAAGGGGGCGCTGAGAGAGTAGGACCCGAGGCTAGAGGCAGAACCGTGAGCATCGGACCCACGGCCCGACACCCGACAGACCGACGCTATGTGGAGAGGAAGCCGCTGTTCACCCAGCAGGCGTCCATCATGAAGAAGAGCCGTCCACAGAGGCTCCCACAGGAGGTGAGAAGGATGGAGATGTTTGCTTTGTCCCTCCACACTCCTTTACCCCCCCCCCACCTTCTTCAAGATCTGTGCAGTTTGTTTTTGTCCTCTTCTGTGAGCTTTCCTGTTCTATCCCTCATGGTGTTTTTGAGGCTCAAAGACGATAACAGATTGACTTGATGTGTTTTCTGTCCTTCCTGACTCCTATAATCTGTTAGTTGTTCTGTTTATTGAAGTGTTTTGATTGTTTATGTCCCAGTCTGTCCTGCCTGCTATATCCACGCCATGTGATCCCAAACAAAACAAACCTGCCTGTTTCCCCTGGCAGCTGAGATTTTTTTTGTATTTCCCTAAAGCAAACCCGTCTCTCTACCTGTCAGACCCATGAACCTGCCAGTGAATTTTCTTCTTGTTGACTTGTTTTTAGGCCATTTAGTCTCTTGAAAGCAGTAAACACATCTCTATCTCTCCTGTTCTGTGGCAGCAGCCGAAGCATTCAGTTGCTAAGTTGGTTGCTAAGCCTTCTTGGATTTGGCTGAACGATCTGATAACATTTAATTAATAACCATCCAGTCCTCACTGTAAAGACTCTTATTCTCATCTTTAACCTCTGCAGATAAAGTGAGTCTTCACTTATGGAAAAGAAAACCCTTCTTTTTTTCTCTCCAGTATTACAGCTTTGCAACAAACAACTTTAATCTTTATACAAAAAATACTGCAAAGTGCAAAAGCTGTCAGTTTGATCTCTAAAGGTGTCGGATTCTGTGTGAAATCTGGCTGCAGGTTCGTTTCTCATCATGTTAATGATGGTTTCTATCATTGGCTTCCAGTTAAAACGACCATCAGATCACGAGGCTTTAACCAGAAACTGCATGTTGTTAAAAGAATAAATGATGCCTTCAACTGTTTATCAACCCCTCAGGAACCCAGGCTCACTCTCTGCTTTTGTCTCCACTGGTTCAGGAGGAACCTTCAGCAGAACCCACCAACGTGTCACAGAACCTGCTCACAGACAGTCCGGACCTCTCCCTGACTGCAGCCTGTGGAGGAGAACCCAGCTCCTCCTGGGTGGATCCAGAGCTTCAGAGCCAGCTGTTCCCTGGAGAACCCGCCTCAGGGTTAGCAGCTCTGGGAGGCTTCCAAGGCTCGGTTCTTGAGGTCCAGAGTCTGAACCTCCCTCTGAGGCCACAGCTGAGCTCCACTGTTCTTCATCCGACCTACAGTCCGCGCTCACAGAACTACAAAGTGAGCCGGACCCGCCACAGGCCCTGGGGGCGGACCGAGCCGGGTTCTTCACAGGGGAAGTGTACACAGAACCCTGAGGGGTCCTATCAGAAGGACTACTGGGCCTGTGCGGTTCCCAAAGCTCCGCCCCCTTCTGCTGACAGAGGTTCTGCTGCTTGGAACCCGAACCGGGAGTATGAGACCCTGCTGGACTACACCTACCCCCTGAGACCAGGACATGTGGGCAGCCAACAGAACTGCTCCCAGCCGCAGGCGGACTCCGTCCCAGGGACCGACCCGAACATGCAGGACTCTGGGATCGAACTGGACCACTTCTGCAGCCTTTCACTCTTGGACCCATCTGACACAGGAGGAGGAGGCAGGAGCTCTCCATGGGCAGGGGACCGGCAGAACCTCCACAGAACCTCTGCTGGTTCTCTCCCCTCCCTGTCTGATGGCTCCAGATCGGACCGCAGCACGGACAGAACTGGACCAGGCTGTGGCAGCAGGGATGGTCCTGGTTATCGGCAGCATGCGGTGCCCTCCCCTTCCTCCTCCTCTGCCTTTATCCGGTCCAGCTGGGTTCTGCCCCGGTCCAGCTGGGTTCTGCCTCGGTCCAGCTGGGTTTCTGCTGCCATGGATGAGGAGTTCTGGCCTCTGCCGGATCAGCTGGAGGAGCTGCAGCAGCTGTCTAGACAGGTCAGTGTGAAGTTGTCCCCTCTGGGTTTAGGTTCAGGAACGCTGGACCCAGACCCGGTTCTGCAAACACAAGAGGAACCTGTGTACTGACATGAAGCAGGCTAAAGGTTGTATCTAAAAAAACCTGGGAGCAGCTGAGGCAGGAGGTCGGTGAGGAAACGGGTCAGAACTGGTTCTAAGGCCTTTGGACTCCTCTGAACCACAGTCAGAACCAGGATCCACAGGATCAGGAGAGGGTGGACTGTTCATCAGGTTCCGTCCTCCATGTTTCCGGTGTTTTCCTGTCTGAGCTGAAAGAGAAGGTGATTAACAGGCTTTAGGAGGTGATGTCATCGTTTGAATCAGTTGTGTTTAAATAGAGAACGACAGTGAGGCCCGAGGAGCAGGGAAACCCTGAACTCCTCCACCAGTAGGCCTCCTCCACCACCAGTAGACCTCCTCCACCACCAGTAGACTTCCTCCTCCACCACCAGTAGACCTCCTCCTCCTCCACCTGTAGACTTCCTCCTCCTCCACCTGTAGACTTCCTCCTCCTCCACCTGTAGACTTCCTCCTCCTCCACCAGTAGACCTCCTCCTCCTCCACCAGTAGACTTCCTCCTCCTCCACCAGTAGACTTCTTCCTCCACCACCAGTAGACTTCCTCCTCCACCACCAGTAGACTTCCTCCTCCACCACCAGTAGACTTCCTCCACCACCACCAGTAGACTTCCTCCACCACCTGTAGACTTCCTCCTCCTCCACCTGTAGACTTCCTCCTCCTCCACCAGTAGACTTCCTCCTCCACCACCAGT